>JABJVR010002429.1:0-54756 GCA_025773905.1 Chitala chitala
AAAATAATAAAAACCTCATCTTATGCGTAATCACAAAACGCCCAACCGAGAGAGCTGGGCCATGCCAACGCACAAACAGTAAGCGAAATTACATAACTTAACAGCCGTGAAATAGACGTCGCACCAATGCCAGCGAGGCACCGGCGAAAAGCAGGGGCGCGCGCGAGGCATTAGCGCAGATCCTGTCTCCGCCGCACTAAATGATGAAGACGCGAAGTGTTGCCGCGCGACGTCCTGATTTGTTTTTAAGGCGCGCGGGCTGTCAGCTCCCGTCGCGCGTAATGGGAGAAGACAGCTCCGGTTCACGGCACTGACAGCACCATTTGCTCCGGGGCGGGCACACTTCAGGTCATGTTTATAAAAGTTTCTCTGAACCTGATGGCTTGTAAGATCAAATAAATCCACAGCATCTCCCGCGTCTGCTTGGACAAACACACCTTTCTTGAAAGACGACACGATGAAGAGAGCTAACATGACAAGTCATGAATTTAAAATGGCTGGAGATAACCTCACTTTCAGGCGAGGTGTTTTTAACAGCCACTAGCGGGTGTTTCATTTGTTTCGGTAAAAATTAAAATTTAATTCCCGACTTTATGCAAACTCAAGCCGTTTCTAAAATAAGACATATTTTTATCTTTTTATCTGACAAATACTGTGTATTCTGAAGACAGTTACTCGGTGAATACTTATAGGTCCCACCAGTGTACTGGACTTCATAATGACAGTTCAGGATGGTTAAAAAGCACATCATACCGCTGTAAGGTTATACGCTAACCGCTGTTAGAACACTAAGTTCAGCCTTGTAACAGTTTGCCCACTGGAACAGTAATATTTACTACAAAGCAGCCTGCTTATTTTGGGGAAATGAAAGAATTAGTATGTTTGTATAAAGGACTCTTTCAAGTCAGGCTTTTAGTAGCAGAGACTAGATGGAAAACACATTATAAATTGAAGAAGAAATTGTAAACCAAAACTCTGCATTTTTATTATTATTAATAATAATAATAAGAGCAAAAAATATCACAATTCATACAACCATAAGATCTTGCTGACTTGTACAACTTATTAGCTCCCAAGAGCTCCAAAGCACATAACCAAGGCCTTTAAATGCAGCCCAGGTAACAGTGACATGGTTAGCATGACTGCACTGTTTAAAAGCAAAAGGCAAGAGTGGCAACGCTGAAATGTTCCTCAGCAACATCTCATCTCCTCTGCAGCCTCGGCGTGAAATGGACATCTGCTCCTCCAATCCCTTGGCAGCAAATGTGCTGAGCGCTCCAGTGTGCCACCTGAACCTCTCTGTGAGACAGAACCTGTAGCTGCCCCCATTCTGGGGGAGCACCTTGAACACACTCGAGGGCCAGAAAGGTGGAGGGCTGCTTTTCACTGATCCATGTCCTGCTCTTATAAAAAGACTTTGATAACTTTGTTGAGTTTGTTTATTCTCACTATCCTCAGTGGAAATAGACACTTTACTCTGACTTGGGCGTTTGGAGCTCCCGACAGGCAGAGAGGGGTGCTGCCAGGCCCCTTGGCATGACACAGTGCCCCACCAGCGTCCGAGCTCGCACCGTCATCCGCATGCTCCCAAGTCCAGCCTGGCTGCCAGATACCAACCACACGCCACCACCTCTCATCCGCGCTGGAGACAAAGCCCGTCCATTTGATGAGAAGAGGCCAAGTGAGTGGGGGGTGCATTTTCCTGTCACTCACCATAGGGGTGATAACATCTCAACCCAAATGATCTGGGTGTATGCAAAACTAGACTGGGCACATAGGCAACCAGTAACTTTTCAGTGGCTTTTACTGGACTTGCATGGGTACGGCATGCATACAGGGGTTAATCCCCAACAGCAGTGCCAATGGCTGTGGGCCAAGGGAGGTGGCAGCAGCTCAAAATCAAGAAAAGGGGGAAAAAAGAATAAAACACGAAGGCTCAGAATGCAAGAAACTGAAACAGAAATAATTAAAAGTCAATTCCGCTCTTTGTCCCCATTTGGGAACATTTTAAGCCTCTTCTTCGTGGCATGGCTCCAGAAGGAGAGAGCCGCCCACTCACCAGCGGTGATAAGAGTCAATTGCGGGGCTTACGCGGACTTAGCCTCTCGTGCCCCCCCCTCCATCCGAGTCATAAGCACCTCCCACAACGCAGAGGTGATTCTGGGCCTTTGGCCGGGATAGTGGGGGCGCGTTTTGGCGAAACGCTCTGCAGTAAAACTCGGAGGCGTTGCAGGCTTCGATTTCATGTCTGTCGCAATACAAACAGTCTCACCTTAGACACTTCACAGATTTTCCCCCTCTAATTAAAGTTTAACTTGCTCAACAATAAAGTATTTTTGTGAATTATTCAACTTAATCCTGCTCAGCTCATCTTGAAATTTAAGTTTTAATTCAATGTCACCATTAAATACACAATACTGAATTGTTAGACACAACGCATTAATGACAGCTCTAGCAGGCTCAAAACACTTTATCTAAAGTGTCTGGAACACATCCATGAAAATGCAAATTCTTCTCTTCCTTCTCTCCATCAGATTTCTGTTACTGACACAGCAAACCTCTACACTACTGGGAGCAGGAATCATTACACCTTAACAGAGTTAGCAGCCTTTTTGAAGATACAACATTCCACCAGATGCCAAGCACCTAAATTTACCCTAAAGATGCCTTTCCGGCCTTTGTATCCACAGCTTCCCTTGGTGTCTCCTACTAAGCATCTTTGTGGTGGTAGCTTGCACAGCCATAGACCTGGGCTCAGCTCAGGTGACCCTGCTATTAAGAGATGTGAACGATGATAACACCCATTATTATTAGTAGGGTAAGGGACGCGGAAAGCCGGGGACAAACAAAAGCGAGATGTGACAGCGTGTCTCTGATGGACAAGCTGATGCTGTACTGGGAAAACTGGGGTTAATTGCTAGAAAAATTGTGGGAATTCCACAAACAGAGACAGGTCAAAGGCAAAGTAGCAGCACCCCTCTACTGCCCCCAAAAAATACACTCATACAATCTCACAAACTTGTAAATGCAAACATAAACACATTCTAACAGCTCTGCCAGCCTTTAGTGCACACTGCGTTACCTCAGAGTTGAGGTACAGCCATAATGCAAATTTTTATCATACCATGTAGTCCAGAGTTAATCAATATACAGCTGAGAACACTAGAATTTGCAGAAGTGTTAGAATTGACCATATTTCAAAAAATTACTAAATATCCTTATTGAACAGCCATACACCTAAGAGACAGCTGCATTTTCTACTTTGATACTCAAACTTCTTATAGTCTCAACATTTACACAAAACATTAGCTTCCATTTAGACGGCAAAGCAAGCAATAATTTACATGTTTGCCTCTTTACATTGGTGCTTCTTAACTTGCAGTTCTGTGCTCACTGATATAACATATTGGTGAATGTAAATGTACTGAAAGGTAACATCTCTTCCAGAATACCAGCCAATGTGCAGGTTAGTAAAATATTGACTATTTTTCTATCAGTGGAATGCAGTAGTGATACTGTACATATGCAGTTCCACATTTATTATCAAACTGTTATAAACATGTATCAAAGCATGAGGAACAAAAAATTATCAACACACGCTAAATAGATGAAAGCTGACTTTTCAAACGTAACGTATTATAATAAATGATCCCTCCTTCAGCTTCATGCAGATAGCCTGGTCAAAATTTCCCTAATTAAAATTCCCGAATATAATCCCAGTGAAGCCATCTGGACCTTTCCCATGCTGCAGGTTGCATCTAACTGCGTGACACCAGCTTAAAAAATGGCATCCCCCCACCCCCCCGGAGGTGTCAGCTGAGGGAGTTAAATAAGGGAACAGAGATGAAGCCTGGACGGGCACAAGCGGAAGCTGGAATTTCAGTGAAGGGCAGTGTGAAAAAGTACTATGGCTGCTATGACAAGTAAGTCACAAGGAAACGTCGTGAAAAGCGAGCACAAGTGGTGTCATCGTTTCGGGGAGCGTCACTGCACCTTGTACCTTTGCGCAACACGTCAGCCTTCGACTGGCTTGTCTCCTTGACCAAACGGACAGCTGACTGTCCTCTGTCCGCCGCTCTCGACTTGGACGGGTTTAAAATCAAGGACACTTTAGACAAAGGCCCAAGCAATGGTGGGGGTGTGGGTGGGTGGGAAGGGGGGATGAGGGGGCTGTCAGGGGGAGGCAGGCAGGCCTGCGCTGAACACCCAGAACTGGAACCGCAGGCTGGCAGGAAAATCAGCTCGATATTTAAAGTAGGAGTCAAATTCCGACACCTCCTCCACTCTGCTCCCACTTTTCTGAGCACACAGAGTCATCATTTAAAGCTCCAAATGGCACTGAAATGACTCCCCACGGCAAGCGCGCCACTCACAAATCAAATTTAACACCTTCCCGGCGCTCTCGCCCCGGGAGGTGTCACAACAAAACAGCAATCTCTCAGGCAGAGACGACCTGTTCCTCTCCCAGCAGCCGCGCCAGGAACCGGAGCTGCTGGGCCTGCGTAGCCAACGGCAGGCGCAGCTGACAGAGCGGCCAGTCACAGCCCTCGCCACTGACTGCACACTGTCGTTTCAGCCTCTGAGCCACAGCATCAGCTAGGAGGGAGCGACGCTGCATAGAGCGTCTCCACGGGGCATGGTGTCAAGCAGTCAGGCCAGGGGGGAGGAGGGTTGGGAAATTAACCTACTGATACCCCAAAACCAGATCACTTGCGTGAGGGTGACACACACAAACCCCACAGTAGCCCAGATTAACAGTGATGTGTATGAGCTGGGCATAAAAAGGTAACTGTTCTGGTAATAAAGCCACATTCTCTCACCCAATCCAGGCATTCAGAGCGCAACTGACAGGAGACCCCTAGGAAGCCAAGAAAATTTTTTTTTGCATTAAGAGCCGTTCCAGAGAGCTCGTGGGGTGAGCAAGTACAGATTTACAGTCGACATGTGCACGAAAATGTGTGTCCCAGCTCATGTACAACATTAATGTCAATTGTTCTTCTTATCGTAGTCACACAGAACAATCACTCCACTGTAAATATGCACTTTATTATCAAACCAGCACCGGCGGTGCAAACACCATTCAAACCTGTTCAACCTGTCAGAGTTCAGCTAAAATATACGGAGCACGCTCTCTGCGCTAGTCAGAAAGTGCAAAGTGGCGATTCGACAACAAAGTGCTTCAATAGGGTCGCCTGGCCTTCCGCAGCAGCCCACTGTGAGATGGGGAGAAATGCAACAGCCTTGGCTCAGACCGGTTAAGGCCGGGAACCATGCAAAGAACAGTCTTATTTTTGACTACAGGCCTGATTCAATCTAACCCCAATGTGGTTTGTCCTCAATTTTTTATACTGACAAATTTAACCATACAATCTCTTCTTTGCGTATGTGAATGATTTTGGCCCCTTCAACACAAACGTTCAGTAGGTAACAGAAAACGAAGAAAGGACTAAGAGTGTAATGGGAAAATACCAACAGCTGTAAGGTGCTAAACACAAAACACACTAGCAGCCTCAGTGCCAGAATGGTTAAGTTTCTGTGTTGGGGACATTCACAACATTTTGTTCTGTATCTGGGTACAGTGGCTTTGGACTCAGTCAGTGTGCCATACAGACAACTCGGTCAGCTCGCACTTCACTCTTTGCACACTTCTTTTGTCGTCCCAATCTCAAATTTCCTACCGTTTGTTTACCGAACACGTCTGGCATCCACTTTCCCGTTGTCACACCATCTTTGTCACTTACAGTATTTGTTAACAAGTAAATTAAAGGCAGAGATACAGAGATGCAGCCATCCACCTGTCTATGTATGTGTGTGAGAAAGAGACTTAACCTGCAAATAACTTTTATAAGCTTTAATTTTGCAGTCCATGTGCACCACCTACCTTTAAAGTTTTGTCTGAAAAGTAACACATTCCCACAATACAAAGAAGCAGAGGCAGGTGTGCCACTCACTGTGTGGCACGAGTGGTTTGGGGCGAAGCTGTGATGCCCGCCCTCACTGCGAGCGCCACTTAGCTCGGCTTTACACACACCTGTAAGACTGGGACCGTGCACCGGCGGAGGAGCATCCGCAGGTAACAAGAATCAGTTCTTCAGCATTCAAAGCTGACTGTGGTGAAGATGGAACAGCTAAACTTGATGTGCTGCAAGGAGTGATGTTAGTGACACACACTGTGGTATTCAGGATGGGTTTCAGGCTGAACAAAGTACAACTTTCTGTTTTTTTTTTTTTCGTGCCTTGCAGAGGCTACTTCCCAGCAGCGTTTCCGTGGTATTGGGGTAAAGGCTAATGCGGAGGACGAGGATTGGAGCAAGGGGGATTGGTGCTCTTATTTCACCGTGCTTAAAAATGAAAAGGGAGCAGAGGAGGCCACAGGGGGCGCCTGTCCCACTTACAATGTCCTGTCCCCAGATGGGGGAGGGGCTCAGCTGACGAGAACTCCGTCAGCGTCGGCAGGCAGGCCGCAGAACAATCTGCTAGGCCGGGAAACTCAAACACATCACAGGGCAAGCAAATACAACAATACCACACAACGGCTTTGCAGTTTTGCTTCCAAACACAGGCAAATGGGTCACTGTGTGAGATGTCTGCTTAGAATCTTGTATGTCTCGAGAAGCGACGTGCCACCAATCTTGTTCTCTGCCTCTGTGTTGTTCAAATGCCATATTTCTCAGTATATTTGGATTTCAATATCAGAAAAGAAAAAGGCATTTGCTTTGCTTACTGAACTGCAATTTTATGGCTAAATAAGTTAATTAGTACATCTGATTAGAAACATAATTAATCTGGTCAACAGTTATGATATACCTGCATACATGAAAAGAGGATTCAGTGAGGCATGAATGTTTACTTTTAAACTTTACAGAGTAGCGAAAGAATCGCAAAGCCAAACACTTCTCTATAAAAGTAACCTGACAAGTTCGTCATTCAGCCGTGCTTGTCCTCCTTCGCTGATTATAAGCGAAAAGTCCCATCCCCTTATTTCAAAGGAAAAAAGGTGTGAGTTACTGAAGTACAAACTTCCTGCAGCACCCCCAAAACACACAGTCACTCAAACACACATGCACGCACACACATACATATACACGCTGATCTTCCACAGGAAGATGCTACTTCTCTCCAAATAACCACTACGTTTCTCCTTTGGAGGAAATAAATAATCATCCAAGGGTTGTACTATGATTAGGCCCTCATAACACCTTATCTTCTACTGACCGTTTTATGCCCCATTTGCAATACATTAAAATGCTGAAAACACATAAACTGGCAACTTTCTGACCAACATAATCACAAACAAAACACACCTGCATGCCATGTACCACTTTAGTTAAAGCAAAAAATTTACCAGCACAGAAGGTAATGTGTCAACATCTGGATCAAGGTGAATCACGGGCACAGTTAACTTCACACACACGATCGATAACGACTGTTTTCCTTGTGCTTATTGTGCAGCGCTACTTAAAAGCGTTGTGTAAGAACTCCTACACTTTGCCACTCTGCTAAACGTCTGGAGTAGCCTCACAGCATAAGCACTAAATTACTTCTTTTTACAAGCGCCAAATAAACAATATACCTGTTCACTATTTTTGTGTAGTTGCAGGTGTGTAAGACCAACAAAAAAAGAGTAATTCTTTATTTGTCTGCAGAGTTATTATCATTTGTGTGTACACAACTTTTAAACAGGCCTATTCATTTAACTGAGTTTTATTTTTGGATTCTTAATTCAGAGAGGAAGTGGTGGCCAACCTTTTCACAAAGGCTGCAGGAGTGACCATTCTGTCAGCTGTCCTACAACTTTGTATGATTTTAATGCAGCTGTGAACGTCTCTCTGTTCAAGCCTTCAGCCAGTGCAGCATAATGAGCAGGAAAGACACGAGGTGGAGCCCAGAGAGAGGTGTGCACATCTAGTATTATAGTTCTAGTTCATAAACCCTGCCCCCCACCAGCACTATTAGGCATCAAAGTGAACCCAATGCAAATCACGCTCTACAGGTTGACAACTCTTGGAGTCATTTCATATCTGATTCCAAGAAAGAGGAGAAAGGTGTCCTCTATCTAAATATCCAGGGATTGCAGACATCGATGTCCCATATCTAATTTCCCAGGCTTTCATTCAGTGGCCTGCCGACTTCCAGCCACTAGACATAAATGAAATATTTACGCAGCCGCTGACAACATGGTTATGGTGTCCAGGTCTCCTTTAAGCATCTACAGGGCTAACCCAGGGATGAATGCATTAAGTGATTAAAGAGCCCGGCTGTTGATTCATGCCCGGGGAATGCCTACACCTGTATGATGCACTGTGACACCCAAAACAGATAGATGGCTCCTCCCTAATAAATATTCATCACAAGAAAACATAGCCATCCATGTTAAATTGCAATGCTAACAAAGAAGACCTTTAAATATGCACCCCAGTGCAGGACAATGGACAGTATAATGATGTAGGAAACTGGCACATAGCCTGAAGCCTGTCGATCGTAATCCCACATGGAACCCTCACGTACGTACATCTCCCGAGCAAAGAACTAAAACTGAATCACTATAGTGAAAACAATCAATCGTGAAAAGTTGTGTTAAAGAATTAAAGCACAGGCTGCTCCATGTGATGACACGACCTACACAGAAACAGATGCACCCTAGAAATAATATGTTAACAGCTTCTTTATGAGACATTTATAATGTTTATAAATTGACTCTTGTTAAATTAATCAATCAGGTGTCCAGTCGAATTAATCTATATGTAAGGGGGTTATGTGCTACTAAGAGACTGGCACATTAACCAAAAATGTAAATACATGTCTATTTACAAAACAAGTCCGGTTCTGCATTATATTAATTAATATAAACTAAGACATAACAGTACACTTTTCAAGTCAAAACAACTCATAGGACTAAACAAAAATGGAAACACATTTTCAACGGAGACAAAACACACAGGCTGAAAAAATATGAACTGACACACACTCCTGTCGTGCATGGACACACACACACACACACACACACACACATACAAACACTCACAACGAAAAAGTAATGGACACTCGAAGCAGTGTAACCATAAGCCTATAAATAAATCTGACACACACAGACCACATACACATTAACAAAGATGCACACACACTGACGTACCACCCGCAACCACACAGCTGAAACAGGATACAGCTAATACACAAACACACACACACACACACACACACACACAGTAGCTGCTCCTAGCAGCTCTTGATGTGGTTCTTAAGCTCAGGAAGCAGCACTGGGCTCTGCTCCTATCACTAAGTCTCCCCAACCTGTTAGCACACATAGCACAGCTCAGGGAGTTGAGCCTTCAGCCTTCAGCCATGAGCGCATAAAGACCTCCACCCACAGACACTGAGAGCAGAGCTGTGTCGTGTCAGCCAGCGGGCCCATCGGGCCCCCCGGGCCGGGCCGGCCCCCCGGCGCCGCCGGGGCCCGCGGCGCCCGGGGGGGGGGGGGGGGGGGGGCCCCACCAGCAGGGTATCGTGAAGGCTAGGGACCTGGACACAGGGGCAGCTGTTGTGTCTGGTGGTTTGTGAAGAGGGAACACACACTGACTCTGTTTTGCCCCTCTCCTCCCTTTTTTGAGTGGGGAGGACATTTTGGACAGTAGGTACTTTTTTTTTTGGGGGGGGACAGGTTTGCGTATTTTTGAGCGTGTGCGTGCAGCGGGAGGCGCGCTGGGGCTTCCCGCATGCTGCAGATGGTGCGTACCCTGGCCCAGTTCACCATCGCCCTGGAGGACATGCAGGAGTGCGGGGAGAGCGCCGGTGAGCCTCCCTCCCTGGGGGACGAGCCGCTGGATGGCGATAGTGGGGGCGGGAGTGGCTCTGGGGCTCCCCAGGCCGGTGCCGAGGTACAGCACAATTTCTGTGTTGATGTTGTTGATGTCTGTGTTTGGCTGTGACCGTGGTGACCGTCTCTCTCTCTCTGTGCCCCCTGTCACCTTTTTGCCACTGGCTTCCCCCCCGCAATAGGCACCTTTTCAGTGGCATTCAAGAAGAAACACGCTGTAAAAATGTGTCTAAAGCGTCCTCGGTTTTAATAAGAGCTACAGCAGTAATTCTACCTCTGCGCCCCCCTTTTTATCTGCCTGTGTAATCTTGGCTGCTTGTTTATCATCTGCGACAAACAGCAAGGAGTTGATACAGCGCTGGCTACAAGTGATAGTCCAGTTGAGCGGCACAGTAAATCTGCAGGTCACTTAATTAGCCTTTCTGGCTCCTTATCTGTGCGCGTGCGCGTGCCTGTGTGTGTGTGTGTCTTTGTGCACGTGCAGCTCCTTCACGCTCCACTGGCAGTAGTCTGGCCCTGAACAGAACCACGCTTCTCCCTTGTTGTTCGTAATCACCCTGCTGTTTAAGAACAGTCAGACCCAACGCTGTGCAGCTTCTGCGTTGATATGGCGAACTGCCTGCCATATGCCCCCCCAACACCAGACTGTGTGACCTGTTATTCACTTAGGCTATGGCTCTGTTGTGCAGGTAAACACAACCATTATTGACCTGCTGACTGTGGGTCCTTCCAGTGACAGTTGCAAACACGTATGTTTGTTCATCTGCTGCACTGAAAGAGAGCAGCAGAAAGGCTGATGCTGTGCTTGTGCTTTTGTTGCCGCTGTCATGGCTGTACTGCTGGTCGGCATGACAACACAGACTCCGTTCCCCCCCCCCCCATTCCCAAGCCCTTCTGAAGCTGGTAGGCTTCCCTTTGCTGTATTATTTTTTTTTCTCCTTTACTGTTGGAGTTTAAAAAATGAAGACCCAGATTTTGACCCCCCAGCCTGATATACACACACATTTCTAATCTTCCCAGAGCGGATTTATAGTCTCCTAGGGAAACCCTCTCAAAGGGGCAGAGGACGTCTTGTTGTCAGTAAGCACATTAGCTTACCCCTGGACTCACCCACATCCAGCCTGTTATTGGCCTGTGTTCATTCGACATTATTTTGCCAGGCAATTAAATGGCCTTTTGCTGTATATTTGTGTGTTTGTGTCCATACATAATTACTCGCCTGTTTCTTTACCACCTCTGTGCAGAGGCTCCACCCTCCCACGTGTGGGTCTGTCATGTTGGGTTTTCCCACTTTCAAGGAAACATCATACATTGCGTCTGTAGTCTTCGTTGTTCTGTAGGTGCTTCGTTGTCAGCAGATAAGGAAGTACGCTTCTCTCACAGTTTCACTGGTGCACTTGTGTTTGCTTTGCTTCTCTGGGAATTGGCCCGGTGGCCCGGCATCACAAAATCCAGGCAGAGGAATGTGGAATGAGGCCAGGGGAAAAAAACGAGGACTACGTTATTCTGTTTAACGTCAGCTCACGACCATTCGACAGAACACGTCCTGGTGGGGAGATTGGGCTTTAGTAATCTTGCGTTCAGCTGGGGAGCCGCGTTCTGGGCACGGGTGTATCTTGACACCTTGTAGCGTGACTGGCTTCAGCCTAAAGTTTGAAACGCTCCCGTCCTGCTATTTGTGGACCTGATAGAATCGATCTTGTGTAACACTAAGGACTGTCTCCAAGCAGAAAGGTTATGAATTCAGTAGCAGAGTGGACATGAAGACCAGTGGTCTCCCAATGTCTCCAAACCACCACATCTGGCCTGAGAGTAAGAGGGTCCTATTAGCTGTTAGCAAAAAGTGTGTACCTCTCATCGCTGCAGCACAGAATAAGGATGGAAGATGGAAGGAAAATGACTGCTGGCAGCACAGGACAATCAGTCAGGCGCTAGGCAACCAGCTTGTCTGGCCAGTTCACTCCTATCCATTGTTTTCAGCTGCAACATTTTACTAACGTTAAATTGTCATTGTTCTCTTATAATTCCAGGTAATGTTGCTAACAGGTGTCATTCTTTTATTACAACGTGTTATCTGTCTTCATGGGTTTGTTAATTTAAACATGCTTGTGGTGTGGAGTGGACTAATGTTCCAGGCTGAACTTGAAACTGGTCTGTAATCCTTGCAGTTGATTTCAGCCTGTGCCTAAATACATGGCTGAGTTGCTGTGGTCCTAATCAAGTAGTGTGTTTGCATTTAGTTCCGTCAGTAACGTTGAGGAAGTGCTCTGACCAAACCAAAGCCCGGAATACTTTTTTTCCCCCCACTGTCCTGTAATTCAGTGGTAGTTAAAGCTTTTATACTGTTATAATGGGGTGTCAGGGTAGAGCTGAACCCCTCAAGTGACTGTAGGAAGGGATAGCTTCTGTGCCCAGAACACGTCACTCTGTTATTTATACTTGTTAGGTATTTTGAGTCTGGTTCTCTGTGCTGGTATTGCTCTCTGGAATGTTCCATTTCAGTACCATCTCTTTCTGGTTTTTCCCTTAATGGGGTATCAGAAATGTGGAACACCAGGGCGGTGGGTCTGAGTTCCCAGTCCCTGCCACGTTTGCCAAATTTGTACGCGGCCTCGTAAGATGTAAAAGGGCGCCAGCCTTGGCAGGGCTTTCGAACAAGGTGACGTAGCGCAAGAAAACACCCGCTTGTCGAACGCTCGCTCGTCAAGCTGTGTATTTTGTAATTTTGCTGTGATTACGCTATTGAAGCATTTTGGTCCATGATTTACTAGCTGCTGCCATCTGCTTTTATCGTCTGTTGAAACAAAGAAGGGGGATGATTTTTTTTTTATGTGGGTCTGAGTCAAATGGATGACGTAAAGAACTTTGGTCATTTTGTTCTCTTTGTGTCCAGGCGATTTCAGTAGACAGTGTTGTAAGCGGGAAGCCCAGGTGTTACTGACCTTTTCTAATGCATCTTTTTAAAGGCCTTTAACTGCATTTTACCCGGCAGGCCTGCACTCTGTAATTACTGGGGCACAGGCGGCCAGTGCGGGGAGACTGAGGTTTCATGAAATGCACTTGTGGTGTTTAACCATTCTGCCGTGTCGGCCTTTATCCTCAATCCAGCGCTGTCTCCAGCGCTAACTCGGTTAGCGTCGCACACGACGTCCAGCGAAGAAACGGGTATTAACGTTATTTTAGCCTGAGTGTGATTTTAGAAGCCCAGTGTGCTTGGGCTGCCGTGGCTTGTTTAGTGATTCAGTATGAGCAGAGTGTCAGTCTTGGTGCTTACATCCAGGTGTACTTACCTGAAATGGCCGTACAGGTGGGATGTCCGGACGTAGCTATTGGCCTGTTTCGCCTTCACAGACTTTCTCAGTCACAGGATGGATCCAGATCGCCATGACGCCCAGACCTGCCCCAGACTGTTTACCCAGAGTCGTGTGTCATGTTGCCAGCATCAGCAGACCTTACACCTTTTTATCATATTCCATGGTCTCTCACACGATACACACTAGGTCACATTGGGATGTAGGGGGGTTGGGTTCTCAGTTCTGGGGCAGCCTCTTTCCTCAGTCTTACCACATGGTACCTCCCTGGACCATGCTCTATGTCTGTATGTTACTCTGACTGTCACTGTCAGACTGTATGTAGCATTTTCTTTAGTTCTGAGCAGCTGAAGACAGAAACCCACATGTCTGGCAAAAGATGTGCATGAGAAATTTAGATTATTCCTTCTGATTATGCTTACCGTTTGTTCTGCTTCTCAAGCTAGCACTTTGATACAAGTATGAAAAGTATTCTGTTCCAGAAGCGTGCGACTGGGCACGGCGAGGAGTAGCGGTTATGCCGTAAGCGCTTCCTCGTCGTATTTCACTTTTTTATAGTTAAGCCTTAAACAATCACAGCTGGTAATGCATTCCTAAATGTGCATTCACTGAAATATCACTACTGCGACCCATGTGGGTGGGTGGAAGACCCTGGTGTATGACACATTTTTTTGTGTTGGTATCCAGATGTACATGGTCAGCAGGTAAAAGGTAGATGGCCACCTTAATACCTGCATGTCCACAGCTTGTCCTCTATTTCCTGTCTGATTGAGATGATAATTGCACTTGTTTTAAGATGTTCACCATGATGTTCAGAATGGAACAGGCTGCATCTGTGCTCCTGTTTTTTCTGTGTTTCTAATTGGTGATGTGTAACATGCAGAACATGAGAGAAGATGCAGAGATGGGTTCTGTCATCCAATGAAAATATCGGTCGCATTGCTACAGACCACATGCTTCTCAATTTCCAGGCTTGAACTTTGCCAGTCTCATTTGGTGACGCAGGGATCCAAATGCAGTGTAGTGAAACAGACATATTTTAATAATGTTCTGTAGGTTTAATTGAATTATTAAGAAGGCAGTTACATAAGGTTACAAAACCTCTACTGATTACGTTTGAGAGTGATTATTTTCAATTACAGTGATGTTTTCTTTAAGTAGTAAATCTGCACGTTACATTTTCAGTACCATAATTATAATTACACAAAGTAGACATGATTGTTTTAGCGCACAGTTTTATAATTATGCGGATGCATTCTGCTGCTGCGTTTTTTTTTTTTTTTTTTTTTGGACCTTGCATGTGTCATATCGTGGAAACAGGTTTAAGAACAAGCATAATGTCACTTTTGGAATGTGTTATAAAGGCTAAATGACAGGGTCAAATTGTAGTTCACTCGTGTTGGTTGGCTGATAGTGTAGCAAGCATTTAAACATGCAATAATTGTGTTTAACTGCCAGCAAAATAAGCATGTAGAATAAGATCACAGAAAGGCATTGGGTTGTCTTCTGTGCTGGAAAAGCAGGTGTGTGGAATTTAGTAATAGTACATGGTGTATTTGGAACTTTGATTCAGCCCACATTTTCTGCAGACAAGCCAGAATACTTCTAACCAATCAGGTGCATGTCTGTTGCTTCCTGTTGAAGGGGCATGTGGGTATTGTAGTCTGTTCCTAATCTTCCAGTTACATTCCAGTGTCTCAGGTTTGATGATGCTGTATTTATTTCTGCCCAGGGTTCCTGTCTGGACCCCTGAGATGAATAAATGAAATTGAGAGGGTGCTAAATTTAGGTTTTATTATTGTCATGTTTGCCTTGGGAATGGATGGGGATTTAGTAGAGACCAGGTCAAAGGAATGACTGTATGAGGCAGTCCATTAATATGTGCTACAGAATGAAAGATGGAAGTTGAGAACAAGAGCGGAGCTTTCCTGTTTGCTGCAAGATTTTATAAAGGATTTATAAAGTTTTTTTAATGCACTAAATAAGTGATTTCTGTGTTTGGAAGCAATATAATCCACTTAGTCATTTATATCATAGTCCGTCTTCCTCCTTTTCAAATTAACAACTTCAGTAAAATATCCAGCTGTACTAATGAATTAAGCTTCAAAGGCACTATGTACAAGTTGTCTTTGGACAACAGTGTTTGGTATGTTGTGATGTTTTTGCAGTAGCAGCTAAACGACCTGCCTTGTGTCCATCTCATTTTCAGGACATGCGAAGACATGTGGTGATGACCCTCCTTGACACAGAACAGTCCTATGTGGAGTCCCTGCGCACCCTCATCCAGGTCAGCCATGGAGGTTTATAGATGTGCCCACCTCCACTTTGGCAATGAACCAAGAAGGGCATTACCAAATGACCAGTCGACAACCAACTCCTCCCCCCCTTCACACCCATTTCTCATTGAGTTTTTGTGGCAATAATTGCTGATATGTATCAGTAAGGTTAGGTACCAGAGTTCCCCAACAGAATAGGTTCAGTCTGTACCAACACACAAGGACACTGAAGTGAGTTCCATTTATAAGGTGTGCTGAACTCTGTCAGAATTGCCTTGATCTGTCCAAGCTGGTTGTTGCTTATTGTAATTGCCCCAGTCTGGATCGTACATCTGTTTTATAACTACATTACTGCTCAGCCCCTTGGAAATCAATTCTGAGCTGCTTTCCAGGCACGTTAAAGGTGTTCCGTGCAGATCAAAGCTGTGTCTCTGCATCAAAAATAAAGCCAAACACTGACTGGGTCACCTTATAGTTACTTTCACCAGGTTACCCAGGTGGTTTCTCTACATATGGTTTCTCTATAGTTGTTTCTCCTAGTTGTGTCTGTGCTGCCAATCTCCTCTATGATGGTCTCAGAGGACAGGAAATCCCAGAACCTCATGAGGTCCTCGGAGCATGTCCAGTGTGCAGCCATCTTTAATCCTTTCTGATTCCATATAAAGTTTCCATAGCAAAGGTTATGAAAATCTCAGTGTACATTCCCTTTTAACCGCAGGGTCCGGGTTTCATTTTGCCAATCCATGTCCCACAGTGGACACACAGTCTGAAAGATGGTAGAGTAGGGGAGAAACGCAGAAGGGCATGTGGGCACAAACCATGGACATGACTGCCTTTTAAATGTGCTAATTACATGTGTTAGGGTTGGAGTGTTGCTTGTGTTCTTGTTCTGATTGGTACACCTTCACCCACCCTACAAACCCCTCAGGGTTATATGAAGCCCCTGAAGCACCCAGAGAATTCCCCACTCTGCGACCCCTCCCTCGTGGACGAGATGTTCTACCAAGTCCCTGAGATCCTCGAATACCACGAGCAGTTCCTGGAGCTTGTGGCGAGCTGCGTCAATGACTGGCATGACAAGCAGATGGTCGGACACCTTCTCGTCGAGTCCGTAAGTCCACCTTCCTCCTTTTCGTATAGCCCACCTAACAACTGTTGGATATGTCAAGCCAGGCAACACTCTGTCAGCAGACCAGCAAGATGAGGAAATGGCCAGGGGGGGGATTTAGATCCCAGGAAGGAAAGAACGTAGTGCTATAGACTGTGTAAGACACTGCAGATATAGCTAAAGTAGGTTTTTAATCTCACCACAAAGGCCTCAGTGTTTGTGTGCCAACACAGTCAAACACAAAGGCACCTCTTCTGTCCAATGTTACAAATTGTTTCCTTTTTTTCCTTTGTTAGAAATTTGTTTGTTTTTTTTTTTTTTTTTGGTGAGGTTAAAGAAAATGAATTACTCTCCAAATGGGTAACTTACTCTAGAAATGGGTAAATGTGTGTGTATAAAGTTTTATCTTATGCGAAGTGTGTGTCATAGAGGCCAGAGTGTACAGCCTCCTGCCCTCGCCTTGACCGTATAAACCAGTTTTTATTACCAAAAGAAATTCTGCATTTGACTTGACTGAGAGCACCCAGAGCTCTCCAGGTGTTAACAGTATCCTGCCTTCCACTTTTGTACAATCACAATGTGGATATTATATGTACGTGTCAACACTGATGAGTCCTTACAGTGTTTTACATTAATATATGGCCAGTTTTAATGCTGAAGTCATGCAATGGCTGAAATTATATTAACTGAAAGTCTAATAGCTCTATTACTGTGAAAATGAATAGTTATCTTAAATTAAGAAAAATGTACAGTTTTTATTCAAAAAAACTAACAGCAAAGACGTCAGTAATAAGAACAAATTACAGTAAACAGGTAAACAGCTGCAGCTCATGTTTGAAATCAGGTAAATCTCTGGATTTGAAGTCACAGAAGAAATTTGAGTGAAACTACAAATTCAGTATCTACGGATACACTCAGAATTTGAAGTAGTTTTTACCTTCATAGCAAATTAGATAAGCAAGGGTGCTTTGCCGTTTCCTTTTTTAGTTTAATACAAATATGCAGTGGAAATCCTGGTAAATTCAGGATTAGCTGTTTTGTTAAAGGCTTTGTGCCACATAGCTAATGCGTACCGAATAACGTTATTATATATGTAATACCTATTAGTCAGAATAATCCATTAAACCTGAAGTAGTAGTCTTTAGAACTATTGAAATTATTTAATGATTTAATTGTTTAAAGACTTGGAATTGGTTTAAGGTGTGTGAAGTTAAACACGCTTTAACGTATTATTTACACCTCATGCCACTTAATCTCATATTATTTCATATAGTGTTTCATATTATGTTTTTGTGTTCGAAATCATTAATGTGTGAAAACTATAACAGCACGTGGCATTTCTGGTTAGAATTAGTTTCATTATTTTCACTGTTTTCAATTTATACAATATTTACAAAAAACAAATATACAAAAATATACAAAAACATAGTAGAGCTGAATAGAGACTACAGGTAAGTACTATATGATTTTTCAATTAAAGTTGCATAAAAAGTAAGACTAGAGGCTTTTTATTACCATCATAAACCCAGCTCAATAAATGTGTATTTTCTCTGTTACACCGCTGGCTATCTCTCCAAGGTGCTTGTGTATAGCTCTAACAGACAATCCTTAGTGAAACAGTTTTGTTCTCTGGAAGTGACCAGAAAGCGATGCCATTTTATTAATGAATGGAAACTAGTGTACTCTCTCTCTCTCTCCTTCTCCAACAGTTCTCCAAAGAGATTCTTGTAAACATTTATTCTGCATACATTGACAACTTTCTAAATGCCAAAGATGCCGTGAGGATTGCCAAGGAGGCCAAGCCAGCATTCCTCAAGTTCTTGGAGGTGTGTGTGTGCGCCTGTGTGTGTGTGGTGTGTGTGTGTGTGTGTGTTCCTGTGTGCGTGTGCATGCACACCTGTTTATATGTACCTGGGTTTTCTGTCTGATTCATACAAAACACCTTCTTCATGGGAAGTGATTGAATAGTACAGCACTAATTGTATTCAGCAATATGGGTTAAATCCCTGTTTTTAAGACAGCCCTTTTTAAAACAACTAGCACTGCTATATTTACTGGAGGATGTTATCCAAAAATGGCCACTGATTGGCTTGTCAAAGTAGTGTCCCTCAGATGATAACAAAACCTGGGGGGCCAAGGTCTGAGCCTTGACCCCACCCTTCCATATACTGTGCAGTATGGCATAGATTTCCTTCATGTGTTTTCACTCCAATTACACTGTAGTTACCTTTAGTATAATACTGTACTTCATATTTTATAGTGCCACCTTGTGGACATGAATTAAATTGATGCAAGAATAGTTGGCCTGTAACTGTAATATCAGTGTATAGTAGCATTGTTATGTATTAGTAGTGTTTGTAGAGTTTTGTACATTTCAGCATTTGAGCTGCCATATACTAGTATGCTGAGCTTGCACTTCCACTTTTTGGTCTTTGGAGTGCTGTGACATGTTAATGGACCACACTCCGACTGATATCTAGGTCAGCATGCCTAAACGGGGATCATTTATACTTCATCCTTCCCACTTAAGGCACTCGTGTATTCAGTGGGTGGCAGTGGAAACTCTACAAACACTTGGTTACATAAAACTGCAGTTAGGCTAAACGGCTGTTTCAGTACGCCTTCCACATAATGCTGCGTGAGACCGTGTGTGACAGCTGTCGACTCCGCCCCCTCACTGTCATGACAGCAAAGCATGAGGGAGAACAAGGAGAAGCAGGCCCTGGCCGACCTGATGATCAAGCCAGTACAGCGCATCCCTCGCTACGAGCTTCTGGTGAAGGTGAGTCTCGCGGCGCCTCCGCGGTCCAGCAGCAGGTGCAGCCCTGATAAGCGGGCCTGCCTTTCAGCTCGGCTTGGGTACACGCTGTGTCCGTCCGCTTGTCAAAACCCTTCAGCTCCTTGAGAGTCGGTCTGCACGTTGCAGTGGGAAAATGAACTTTGACCCATGGCCCGAGTGGTCCGGAGAGCCCCTGAGGGCAGGATTATAAATCAGCTGGGGCTCAGGTCAAGGCTTTGCGTTTCTTCCCTTTCCATGCTTTTCGCACGCTTACTGTCCCTTTACGAGGCCTCAAAGGGAAGCTGGCTTCCCTTAAACCAATAGCCATTCACTTCAGTTTCACTGTACAAGTCAGCAAGTAAGAGGTAATGGTTTTAAACAGATGCTGTATAATATTAAATTCCAAAAGCAGATCTTTCTTCTTTTGGAGTTTAATCTTTCTTTTTTGTAGCTTTCTTAGCTGTCCAGGAGCATTGTTTTAAATTTCAAAGCATGTCAGCTGATGGATACAATTACTGTAAGAGGATAATTTGAGTGTCGTAGATGTGTGTAGCGGAAACACATGGAATTGTAGAAGTTGCTTTGCGTTACTGTGTCCTTTGTGACAGGACCTGCTGAAGCACACCCCTGAGGACCACCCGGACCACACCTTCTTGCTGGACGCCCAGAAGAACATCAAGCGGCTGGCAGAGCGTATCAACAAGGGTCGACGGAACGCCGAGGAGGTAGAGCGGGAGGCGCGGGTCATGCAGGAGATTGAGGCTCACATCGAGGGCGTAGAACATGTAAGCAACCGCCACGAACCACTCCTCCCCACTCCACTCCTTGTCAGCAGTGCTCCCTCACAGCCCTGACGTTATTGGAATTCTGTTCTCCGGTGGTTACCAAAACATGCGGATTTTTACTTTCTGTACATGCAATATTTATATGTTCTGCTTTCTTGTGAGTTTTGTTTTATGCCATGTTGAAATTTTGTTTGCATGTAAAGTTTTGTTTTAGACCATTTCAGTCTTAAATATGTGCAAGTATTCCATGATAATCTGATGATCAAAGTTGTACGTTTCGTGATGCCCTGTTCTTGACTTGTCGATAATGACTGGCTTGCTTGCTCTCACCTCCGCCTTCCCAAAAAGCAGTAAGGACCGTTCATTATAGTCCAGTTGAGATCTAGGCAAATGCTATGAAACACTCATACTTTTGAGTTCCTCTCCAACAGCAGATAAATATCAAGTAGTATTTCTTTTTTTTTAATGTTTTTGGTTTTATTATTGTTTGGATCATATGGTAACAGTAATGGGTTGGCATGTATGTACCATATTTAAGATTTTTCATTAATCATTGCTCTGACTCAGCTGCTGTAAATATCAGATTTCTGTTTTTGCGCAGATGTTTTATTGTTTGTTGTTCGTTTGTATGTCTTGTCGAGTACGCCAAGAGACTTTTGTAGTAATTGTTGCATTTCCCATCTTCCGACCTTGGCAGATTCTGAACCCTCAGAGGAAGTTCTTAAGACAGGAGATGGTGGTTGAAGCAGTAAGTTGAAATCCAATACCCTGATCGCATTAACACAACAAACCTTTAACAATTGAGTTCATTTTGAAGAACTATTTCTTTTCGTTTGAATGGTCAATAAAATTTGAGATTTAATAGACATCAAAATGAATGTTTACAATTTTGTAGCCATTTAAGGATATCAAATCCATTTTATTTTCCACCTTTATTACAAAGAACAAGTATTTATTATGTTTTTAGCTTTAGTGGTTAAGCCGATGTCCCTTTTCAGTTAAAACTGTAAAATTAACATTTTTGTGCCATTTGCCCTGTCTGCTATTCCTTCAGCTTTTATTTAAAGTGTTAGTGGTCTGCGGGATGGCCAGGGCCCGTCTGGGCCTGGAGTCTGTATCACTACAGTATAACTACACACACTGAGCTGGTTGAATTCTATTATCGTGTCTCTGACAGACCAATCGGGAATAAGCATTGAGCTGGTGTTGATGAAGCAGACCGTCGCCTGCATGTCTAACATCCCTTTGCTCTGACCTTCTCGTCCTCTTTCTGCCGCTCCTCCTCGGCTTTGTAGAAAACCGTGGGAGGGAAGAAGGACCGGTCGCTCTTCCTGTTCACTGACCTGCTGATGTGCACCACGCTCAAGCGCAAGTCCGGCTCCTTGCGCCGAAGCTCTATGAGCCTGTGAGTGCGACCCAGTCCGTTTTTCTCCTGAAGCCTTTCGGCTTCAGGCGGGAGGACTGGTCCCAAGGGGCTCCGAGATTCAGAAATGCATCCACAAGAGTAAAGGGCACATTGGGTCTGCTCAGGGTCCTAAGTCGTTAAATGAAATGTCATCAGAGAACTGAAACCATGAAAGTTGTGCGTAAGACAAATTTACAGGCTTAGCAGTCAGACACACCGGTTCTGACCATTTCTGGAGTTAATTTGCTTAATCCTGTCAGGAACACGTTTTACAAACTTACCTTATTGTCAGTACTGAACATACTAAAGCAGACAAAAACCTGACCTTTCTTTGGGCAGTTCCTTTTAAATACTTGCCATTATACAGTATAAACAGCAATTCAAACAGTATTACACCTTTCCCACAGTAATTTGTTTCTAAAAACCCATTGTAATTTGAAAAGGTAGATCAAATATTTATTTTTAACGTAATTATTTCCTGTGCAGGACGCAATTAAACACGGCATACAATACTACACATTATCTGGAACATAGCTACAAAAATTTAGTCCTGAATTTCTTAAATGCAGACAAAAACATTAAAATAATAAAATGCTAATTGTTGTTATAAGGAGTTACTGTATACAACAAGTGGAGAGAATTCAGTTTGTTGGATGGATCTCAAGCCATGAACTTTTGTAGGAAAAAATTGAAATGGAAAAGAAATATAGAAAGATCCATTCACGGAATTACTGTAAGCCAGCGTTTGTTATACATTGCTTGTGCAGGTCATGCAGTTGCACTGTTCCCCCCCACTTCTCTAGGTACTCAGCTGCAAGTGTGATTGACATATCAAGTAAATACAAGTTCCTTTGGAAGCTACCCTTAGAAGAAGTGGAAGTGGTAAAAGGTAAGGCTTCTTGGAGAAATATTTATGAATGGAATTTTTTAATGGAATGTTTTCTCAGGTTTTAGCAGTTCGTAAGCTGTTTTGCCATGATTTTTGTAAGTGGTAGAAACACGCTAAATAGACTCAGGGGAGGGTCAGTGCATAAATGAGATAATCTGTTGTGCGGGAGGAAGCCACTCTGACATCTGTTGGGATAATAACAGGGTCTTCTCAGTCCACCAATCGGGAGAGCATCCAGAAGACCATTAGCCGCCTGGATGAGGACCTAAGCACCCTGGGTCAGATCAGCAAACTTTCAGAGACGCTTAGCTTCCCCCACCAGGTAAGATGAGTACAAACACCTATGCATGCATCGCAATATTGTATTCCTGGCTATAACCATTTAAGGTTAATTTTATGTAAATTTATACTGTATGCCACTCCATATGCAGAGAGCCACTTCAGACACAACTATATAAATGTGCGTGAGAGTGAAATTTTTCAGTGCTGCACATGCATGTAATGTAGAAGAAAAGCGAAAGAGGATCTCTGAGACGCAGCTGCTGTGTGTCTTCAGAGTCTGGACGACGTCATCAAGGACCTGATGGCAGCCGTGCACCGTGAGCTCGCCGAGAAGCAGTCCCTGGCGTTCAGCACGAACTTCCTGCCCACCAAGCTGGAGCTGACCACCGCCTCCGCTGAGAGCACCTTCATCTTCGAGTTCACCAGCCCAGACGCACGCAGCAATTTCGAGCAGGCGTTTGAGGACGCGAAGAAGAAGCTGGGTAACGAGTCACGGTGACAGGCAAACACAAACCAGCTTCCTAAAAGCAACTAGTTCATGTCTTTTTAAACATCCAGATATTATGTTGTTTTTACTGAAAAAAAAAATAGGTAGCGTTTACTTACATTTTGGCATTTGTGACAGAATTGGTTATACATTTATGCCTGTAGCTCTAACTTTTTTGTGATTCTCCTGGAAGCAATGAATAAAGATCACTGGGACCCAGAGTTCCTGAAGGCTATACCCATCATGAAGACCCGAAGTGGCATGCAGGTACCGTCAGGCTCTCCTCCCTGCTGTTATTTTGACAACATTCAGTTCTTAAAGTTTGTGTGTGCATTAATTGTGTATCGCATTCCTATGCTGTTGGCTTGACAGAAGAAAAAGTATTCAAGTTAACAGTATTACACAAAAAGTGAATAAAAAAATGAAAACATAAATCTAAATATGTAAACTGAACCTTACAGAGCACATGCACAGTCATACCACCAAACTGAATGCACATGTGTACTGTATGTGTTTTGTATGCACATTTTTTTTATAGACTATAAGGTATGTTGATCAGGGACAGAAAACAATTGATCAGTTCCTCTGCAGTCATCGTTGTTGTTTTCTTAGCGTTTTACTACTACTGTTAATAAAAATTAACTATAAAAACCTAAATTTAAACACAGTGTCATAACCAGTATCGCATTAGCGCTGAAATGGTGTGTTTCTGTTCGGTTTGTGCCACCCTGTCCTGCAGTTTTCTTGCGCCTCACCCAGTCACAGCTGCGCCGAGAGCCCTTGCGAGGTGTGGGTCTGTAACAGCGACGGCTACGTGGGCCAGGTGTGCCTGCTCAACATCCGCGACGAACCAACGGTAGAGGCCTGCATCGCCGTCTGTTCGGCACGCATCGTCTGCATCGCCGCTGTGCCGGGCCTCAAGGGCAGGTAGGCCGATTGCTACCCCACAGCCTGAAGGGTCTATAGGGGCCAGAGGTGGCTAAACAACTGGCTACATGCAGGCTACAAAATGGTACCCCAAAAACTGCACCTGTCCATAAGAAAGAATGCTTAATTTTAAGTAAATTTCTCAGGATAAAAGCAAGAACAAAGAAGTAGTGGTGGCCTTTGATTGACTTTTTAATAAAATATGAAGGAACTTGCTGGCTTTATGATGAAAAATAAAAAGCCACATGTGTAATTAAGAGTGTACAGTTTTCTGTTCTGTGTCCTGATTGGCTGTTTTTCCTGTGCTGTAGGGAACACGGAGAGTCAATATCGAGTGCTCCTCCCTCTGACCCCACCACTTCAGAGCAGCAGCAGCTGCACATCTCCATCTCTGGGTCGTCCCTGGAGATGGTGGAGCCTCGTGGTGTAGCAGGTCGGGAGCTTGTGCCCTTTGACAGCGATGACACCGATGACGAGGACTCTCCGAGTCCCTCGTCCACCCTTCAGAGCCAGGCCAGCCACTCCACCATTTCCTCCAATTTCGGCAGTGAGTCTCGACCATGCCAACGCACACACACGCACGTGCTCACGCTCACGGGCGTGTGTACACATTCACACATGGATTCAAGACTGTCCAATGCCATTTTCAGATGAGGATGGTGGTGCTGGTTCCAAAGATATGGCTGCAGAGACCACCAGCTCAGAGGAGGAGCAGGAGTTCCCTGTGACCAGTCCGTACGGCGGCGCGGTCCTGACCACAGACGGCCCCGTGGATGGGCGCGCCATGCGTCGCTCCAGTCGTGGCTCTTTCACACGTGCCAGCCTGGATGACTTGCTAAGCATCGACCCCGAGGCCTACCAGAGCTCAGTGTGGCTTGGAACTGAAGATGGCTGGTATGTGCTAAGAGGGATTTCTTTTTTTTGCGTCTTATGTGCCAGCACTACCACCTCAAGGCTGGTAGCAGAATCTGTTACCTTCAGCCCCCAAAACTACCCTTGCTCACCTGTCCCTCCCCTATCTGTGATTCATCATTCTGTGCACCTCCAGTCATTGTATTAGCACATCTCACAATGGCATCATCGAACAAACCCCTCCTTATTCCTGCGATCTCCTTATTCCTGTCTTTAGAGCAGGGGGTGTTTAACCATGCTCTTGCCCTCTGTAAGGAGGTTTTAGTAACTTGGGTTAAGTGAGCTTTCATTTACAAGGGAAAGCTGCTTTTCCATAACACCAGAAGGGGAAAGAATTTAATTAAGAACATCCAGTACTTCAAAGCCTCTGAACATTAAGGAACTAAATGATGATGATGTCATCTTAGTTAACACTAAGCAACCAACTGTACACATCTTAAAACATTTTCTCGCCAGGTAGGCTGAAAATAGAATGGAATACCGAATGACAATGTGGTCAAAGGGTGAACCACAATTCTCTCCCAGTGTTTTCTGTGAGCTTGGGTAATTTGTTTGCAATTTGTCGACATTTGTTTAGCGGTTACGCAAACGTTTAAAGCGTATTTTTCATTTGTCACAGAGTGATTAGTGCAGTTTCTGTCAGTAACATGATTTTCTGTTACGCCACCTTGAGCAGAAGACTCTCGGTGTAGTGTTTCGCCAGTAACAACCCCCCGTTTTACTGTCAGTGGTGCTAGAAGGTGTTCCTCCGGAAGTAAAGCATGTAGGTAGTACGGCGTAGGACGGCTGCTTCTGTGACTGATGCCCTCTTTTCTTAACAGCATCCACGTCTACCAGTCGTCGGACAACATTCGGAACAGAAAGAACAGCATGAAGATGCAGCACACAGCCTCCATCCTGTGTATTCTGTAAGCATGCCGGTGATCCTCCACTGTTTTACTGACCTCCTAGTTCTGATTCTACTGCAGTATCATTGCCTGTGGCTTAATTTCCAATGTTGCTGCTCTCAAGGTATCTTGACAACAAGGTGTTTGTGTCTCTGGCCAACGGAGAGGTCATTGTCTATCAAAGGGAAGCAGGTATGAGATCCGTCTGATAATCAAAGAAGATTTTAAAATTTAACGAAAGAAAAGGCACTGACGGGCGTAAAGCATGCCAGATTTAAAGCAGTCCTACCACCTGCAGAAATTAATAGACGTAAGAAAGGCAGAACCAGGAAATGTTCTCACACAGAATATTCCCCGGAATAGTTTAGCTCAACCTTTACTGGTGCTGGAACTGGACCAACATGACAGGTTTCCTGTCCTCAGGCCTGTTTCCAATATTTTACAACACAGTGACGTAAGACCAATACAAGAACACCTTCCCCTCTCCCCTTAGGAAGTTTCTGGGACTCCCAAAGCTCTCAGACGCTGTACCTGGGGACCCCTGGAGGTCCTGTCACCAAAATGGTGTCTGTGTCAGGGAAGCTGTGGTGTGGCTGTCAGAACCGGATCCTCGTCATCAACACCAGCACTCTGGCCCAAGAGGTACAGTGTCTACCCAGAATGCTTAGTGTGGAGCCCCAGGAAGAAGAGTAACACAGCATAAATATGTGTGAATTACAAAGTGTTCAAAGTGAATAGCTCCGTAGAACCTAAAGTCAGTTACCTCCATTTTATCCAGCTAATCACAGAATGTTCTAGGCTTTTTCTGGAGGCACGTGTGCTTTGTGCTCCCAGTCTTTCCTCTGCACCTGTAACCACAGGTGTGTGTTTCTATGTTCTTGGCTCCAGCTGGGGGTTGCAGACTACGTTCTGTGGTGACCCCGATTATGCCTCTGCCTGTATGCTCTGTGTTAGTCGTGATCTGAGGGCCCACCCTGCTTCCACAGCATTCGTTCCAGGTGGGCCAGGACAGTAACCGCTCGGTGACCAGTATGGTGAGCTACGGACAGGGCGTGTGGATAGCCCTGCAAGGCAGCGCTCAGGTGCGGCTCTACCACGCCCCCACCTGCGAGTGCCTGACCGAGGTGGACGTGGCACCTGCCGTGCACAAGATGCTGGCGGGTAAGTCCTGCCCCACCCTTGTCACCAACACGCTGCTAACACCTCCACGGCAACCATGCTTCTAATGGCACTACTTCAAGGTTCCCTTTGGCATAGGCTGATACTGTTTTATGTGTTTCGCATCAGTTAGCTAATTTTTCCTTTAAAATTCGACCTTATAAGTGATGTGTGTTGAACGGGCCCTGGGCATAGGCTGTATAGGCAAATGCTGGGGACGCCGTCCATCCATCTGGCACCCCAAATGAGAAGAGAAGAAAAATGTAAGGGGTGCCAGCTAAAATTTTCCTAAGGCACCAAATTGGTCAGGGCCAGCTGTGGGTGTATGACAGTGGTTTATCCTGTGTGGACAGTCGGCAGCGTGACTTGCCCTATGTGACTTGCTTGTCCCCTTCACCCCAGGTTCTGATGCCATCATCCGACAGCACAAGGCGGCCTGCCTGCGTGTCACGGCCCTGTTGGCCTGTAAGGACCTGCTCTGGGTGGGCACGAGTGCTGGCGTACTGCTCACGCTGACCATCCCTCCCGGGGGCGGAGTCAGCACGCTGCGCGCTCTTCTGACCCCCATGGGCTCCGCCCACGGCCACACAGGCCACGTGCGGTTTCTCACCGCCATCGAACTGCCCGAGGGCTTCGACCTGACCTTCCACGCGCACACCGAATCAGGTACAAGTCAGGTTGTCTAGGTCAAAAAAAATTAAAGAAAATCTTCTCCATGTCGTCATAATATTTGTGTACTACATAAATATTTAATTTTTGTTTCATTCAGTGGTGTTTAATTGTGGTGTAATTTATTTTTAGTTTTGAGTGTATCCAAAAAAGATAAAGAATTTTCGCATTTTATGTGAACACGCACAAGTGTATCTGAACGTGAAAATATGACCTCTGCCCTTTGACCTTCAGGCAATCCTGTCCAGAGTGGAGAGGGCAGCAGTTCAGGCTTACAGAGACGAGACTCCGCCCGCCGCCGCACCTCAGCCCTCCTACCCACAAAATCCAACCTGCTGGTCATCAGCGGGGGCGATGGCTATGAAGATTTCCGACTCACCAATTGCAGTGAGACAGTGGGGCGGGACGACAGCACCAACCACTTGCTGCTGTGGAGGGTGTGAGTTCACCCCCCTCTTCCCCACCGACTGCTCCGCCCATTGCCATGTATTCCATCGACCACCAGAACAACACCTGCCAAACTGTACCTTCTGACCGCCCTATTCGTTTTAAAATGTCATCTTCTCAGCTAGCAGAGTTCAGAGGATGTATCCAAACACAGGAAAGGGGGTTGCTTAAACAAGGCTTTTTTTTTTTTTTTTGCTACTGGTCTTTGTTCTAATGGGTCATATTTTTGTGAGTTTATTAGAATATATTTGACTTTGTTTCTCTGTGTTACAAGAGAATGTTGTACAGCTTGATTTACCTGTGCACCTGCCGCATCATGTTAACACAACCTGGACAAGTAAAAATGCTTTAAAAAAAGCGATGAATGGAAGGAGAAATAAAACCACTTTACTGGTGGTCCTCGTTATGTGAAAAAGCTCATAGCAACGGGCTCTTTGGCGTCAGCGACCGTGTCCCACTCGCTAACTCGTGCCGGTGCTGTGGCTTTCGGTCGTTCTTTCATCCTGAGCTGTCGGGAGGACCCACATTGAGTGTGTAGGACCAGGCCTGGGACAGGAAAGGGGAGGAGATGTCTAGCATGGCCAAGGACATCGTGAAGAGCAAAACAGAAGGGCCAAGAACTCAGGAGGATCAAGTGATGGAGAAGTTTATTAGAAAAAAAAAAACCTGTCAAGTTTTGCCTCAAGCTTATATGTCCGCTTGTGCTCTCAGAGGTGGATGATCACGCTTCAGTCTTTGATCGGGTGGTCAGTGTTGTCCTTTCAGGCTGTGACACGTCTCTTAGAAAGATGTTGTATTTAACCTCTGAGTATCTAGAATGAGACCGTAACGCAACAGTAAACCAATGTGCAATATATAGCAAGGGTACCTTCTACAACTGTGTTACCTGTGTTTCTATTGGTCTGTGAGAATGCATTTAGCTTGCAGTTGTCCAAACCCTTCTGAATCCCAGGCAGGCGTGTCACTTTAATCTTCTGTTGCCACTTTTAAGTTCTCCTTAAAAAAAAAATAAAAAATTAATCAACACACTGCTAGAAAAGGACATAGACACATTGTTTTAGTGTTGTACCAGGAACCTCTTTTGTACAGTATTTATGTTTTAATTTTACCTTTTACCGCACTTAATTTATATAATCATATTCTTTGCCCCCCCCCCCATTGTTTTACACATCCGTAGTCAGGAGAAAGAGACGTGGGGTTGATTAAGAACCCTACAGAGTGCCGGTTGTCCTAATGGTGATTAGTGGCTTCTCATGTTAAGGTGAGCTCAGCTCTCAGTTAACACCTGGACAGCGGCCCTGGTGGCGTGGTTTGTGCATGTGTGCATATGAGCATGCGGTAGAACATGTGTTGTTCCGAATAGACAGATGACTACCTGCATCCTTTCTTTTCAGGTCCTTGTGTGTTCTGAAGAGACATGATGTTAGACCCTGACCTTTTGTTCAGGTGTCTTGACTTTTTTTTTTTTTTTGTTCCCCCACTGTTGGCCTCCCTACCACATGAGGGAGCTGATCACTGTCCACACACCAGTTTAATGTCCAAGCAGATCTCTATGGTACCCCTAACTCAGAACAACATTTTAATAATCTAACCAAAACCAGTCTTTCAACATCATTCAGACTGTGTGGACGTACATACGTGGACACCAATATTACAATTTTTCCATCATCACTGCCTGCTATTAGTGTCTAAATTTGGTGGTTTGACATGGGTATGACCTTCAAACTATCGAGAACAATCTGACCTGGATTAGATCAGTTGCATCGCATTAGCATCAACACAAGAATCATACAATAACACGAACATGCAAGGACAAATCAAATGAGTGACAATGGAAAGACTTTTTCAAATGTACTTTCTGTACTTAATAGCAGCTTGTGGTACAGTGGATGTTTCGTAATGCAGTCTCTTGTGCGTTGGTTTACTTCTACACTAGAATGCAACTGTGTTCTTCTAAGCAAGCATGAGATTGTGTTGTGTCCTTGGTTTTGCTGTATATATGTGAAACTCAGTGTATATTTGTGTTTTGGAAGATGAGGCCCACTGTATTGTCTAGATCCATATAAAATGCATTTTCATTTTCGGTGAGGAAGGACTGTTTTCACAGGTCAGATTTTATGCATCTGAGAAAGCTGTAAAGAGTCTGACTGTCAAACGTTTTGTCCATAAGTAAAATTAAACTCAGTATAGTATGTTTGTATTTTTATCCATTTCTCTACATACAGTACAGGTCACTCAATTTTTTTTCCTGTTTGAATACATGCTCATCAGATGGTACAGTATAAGGGATATGAAAGGAACAATAAACTTGCTTGTGTAAGATACCAAAGAAAAAAGGCAGCATAGTTATGAGTTCAGAATGTCCCCCACCCCAGCATCCAGAGTTGAATCTTCAGGTTCATTAACCACACTGAGTGTATTAGTGCAAACGAAGTAAAGGTATTAAATACTTTGAAGAGATTTAGCATTTCTACAATAACCTCTTCCATACAAAAACAGATGTTGCATATATTTATGAAATCTAACTAGTATGATGATTCATATATGAATCTGTTATACTATTATATACCGTAACTCATGTCTTGTAAGTAGCATTTCAGCCTGTGTGTGGAAGAAGTTGTGTGTATTGTAAATATTGGTATATATTGCCTTTCCTGTACATAGCGTTTCCCAGTCCTAAATTGTTGATATTGATCTAATGGCATATTTTTTATATACTTTTTTTTTCCTTTGGGTACACATCTTGTGCCATCACATTTAAAGTATTACAGTATTTTAAAGGAAACGATACACAACAGAGATGTTTCTGACAATGCCGATGTCTTGGTGGTTTCACACACTTCTTGTTTCTTTTGTCACTGTGGGTTTCTTTGTAATTAAAAAGTTCACTGGTGCCAGACTGATGATCTTTCATCCATTTCTTTTTGCATGAAAGTTTTACCCTTTGGCTGTGTGAAAGACTTTACCTCTTCATAAGGACATAAAGATAATTTCACACAAACAAAATTACAGTACATGCAAAAGTAAATTGTTAGGAAAGAATGTAAGAGCGTGTGCCTTTGCAAGCATGTATGAACATAAAGTAAAACCAAGTCCCACACACAGTGGATGATCCACCTCAGTACAAACATGTCCTTTTCAAGTCCTTATTAATGCTGCTTTGACTCTGTATCATTTGTGTTTTGGCGTTCTCTAGGGGGTTGCGAGAAATAAAAGCCTAGCTATACTGAAATTTCAGGGAACTTGTCCAATGTGCTATCGGCTTAGAATGTCTTCCTTGTGTAAAACCAGTTTTTGTAGGTGATCAACTTTACAGGCCAATGACATTGTTTGCAGCAAAACCAACAATCATATGGCTACAAAAGGATATATACCTTGTGTATTATGTCGCAAAATGAAGTACTTGTCAGTATAATCTCTTGCGTGTTGTTGGTTGGGATAATAATCTCCATAGAAGTGGCGTTTGACAGATGTCGCACAAACATGGCTAGATTCTCTACTGTTCTATTTCAGAAGTTCTTTTATTCTCTTATATCACACCTTGGCAGCCTGGTGGTTCAGTGGGTAGAGCGTCTGGCTGGGATGGGGAAGTCTCCTGGTTGGAATCTCAGCTCTGTCACCAGGTGTGTGCCTGAGCAAGACTCTATGGTAGCTCCTCAGGTGCTGAAAATGGCTGCCAATTGCTCCCCCCAGGGGGAAGGGTTAAATGCAGAGAACAAACTCCTTGCATGTGACACACACTTGGCTTTAGAACCTGATTCCCTTCCCTCTATATTCATCTTACTGAACAATTACAGCTGGAATGGGGTGCGGAAAAAGCCATGTATTAGTGATCTGTTGCCCTTGGGCAGTGTGAGCGTTACCTGCCCATTCTGCTTGGATGTTGCATTGCCAGTGTGGAGCCATGCATGCTAATGTGTCCTGTTCTCACTGGATTCAGTAGCTAAGCTTTTACAGTAATGCCCACAATGGCTGTGCTTTGCATCTTCTGCATTTGTAGCACAGTGCAGGACTAGGAACAAGTCCAAGCCTACGGTTCACAGAGACGGCCTGGCCCGTAGTTCTTCGCGTTATAAAAGAAGCGTTCATAGTCACAGTCCTCGTCAGCTCTCCTTAGCAGCGCCTCATCCTGATTGATTCCTCAGCTGCTGTGCTGTGAAAAGGGCATGTTGAAGCTACAGCTGCAGGCTAACACTAAATACAGCCTTAGCAAGTGAGGAAAAATCAGATCACTGGCACTAACGGCAACAAAATTCGTACCATGGCATGAATATCCCTGTCTGTGGTGGGATACAGTGTATGTACTGTTCTGCTGTCTGGCATTTCAACAGAAGATGCGCAGAGAAGACCAGCCCCCATACAGTTTTACTTTGCTTTTAAGGTGGATGTGCTCTTATTGCCTGGTTAGTTGTAAAGCGTTTTTTGATTTAGTTCTGAAATTACCTTAAAACTTATTTAGTGGATTTTTTTCAAACAGTGGCGGTCAGTGAGGAAACTTCATAGTGAGGCTGACAAGCAGACAAGAGTAACAGGCAACCCTTTGTCATGAACTGATACTCTGCTGTAATCTACGTATGCTGCATGAAACACTCATGATAATCATCTAGTATTTAAGAATTTTATTTGAAAAAAATGACATTCATTGTATAAAGATCATGAATCCATTTACCTTCTGTACCTCAACAGCAAGATGCTTCTGTCACAAACTAATAATTTTTAGAAGTTATATATGAAACATTTTCGTTCAAACCTCAAAATCTATCAAAACACATTTGGAAATTAAATTTCAGATAGAGCAAGAGTTTGTGGATAGATTTCAGACTGTCCTTTGGTTCGAAAAGGAAATTACCATTTCTTTCAATTATGAATGCTGGCAACAAACCACAGAAGTATTAGCAGTGGCTGTGATTTTGTCACCAATAGAAATCATTAATACCTTCAAATCAAATTAGTTGTAACTTGTTAAATATATCCCGAAATATCGTTTGACGCTATTACAAGGAGATCATGGTAGTTATTAGAACCAAAAAGATGTATAAAGTCTGGATATCTCTTACAACACCTTTTAAAAAATATAGTGTAGCAACCTCTGCAAGTGGCAATGGGTCAGCTGCACTGATGGTGAAGTCACCCCCAAGGTTGGAACAAGAGCTTGATTAGTTCCCAGAGCTAAAGACTTAAAACTTTGGCTCAGCAGGCTAATCATTTTGTCTGCTGTGCTGTGCAGGTGATGACGACCCGGTTTCGAAAGCTGCTGGCTCCCATAGTCCTTTGCAATAGAATTCAACTGACATTAAACATGGAAAATAAATTATCCTTTGGCAATGCTGAGGCACTCACTTATTTTTTTGCTTTTATTCAATAAACACACGATCTTGAATTAAACTTGGCTTTATTTTGGTGCCAGTATATATAGTGCAGCTTGTTCTGTGCATGGACATGAATATGCCTAACTGTAGAACTGTTCATTTTTCTAGCAGGTGAAATCTATGCTGTTAGTTGTATCAGGAAAACAATTAACACTTATAAAAACCTTAATTTACAAAAAGCCAGAAGACTATAAATTACTGATTAGAGCCATTCTTTATGTTCCAAAGGTATAATCTGTAATTTTCAAAATTATCGCTTTGTACAATTCATCAATATTCTACCCATTCCATATATTTTCCAAACTGCTTATCTACCACAGGGTTACAGGGGGTCTGGAGCATCTCCCAAGTATTTTAGGTCACAAGGTGGGGGGGCACTCTGGACAGGGTGCTAACACATTGCAGGGCAAGTGTATGTACAGAATGAGCAACAACATAAAATTAGCTCCTTCTGTAAAGTCAGTGCAAGTAAAACAGTGTCCATTAAACTTCACACCTCACATCCATGAAGCAACCAAATACATTTCATATTAGCTGATGTGTTATGGTCAAAAGATTGAACTAATCATTATAAAGCCCATAACTTCTATTATACTTAAAGTCTTTAAAAAATTAAGTAATCTAGCAAGAATAATTTTGCCTTTCTCTAGGATGCAGGGCTGTATGCAGACTTTTAGAAATACTGAGGTCTTAAATCATGTCAATGGAGTCTAGGAAATTTTCATTATGACAATAATACTGCAAATTTTGTCATATACGTAGAATGTGTACATAACAGAATTTGGAATGGTTTAAATAACTTAAGCAGAATGTATAACACTGCTGTTGTTTTGGAAAATTACAACATTTTTGTTTACGGCAATGTAATGATCTGTTACGATATATGCATTATATAAGGTTTTCTTATTCTCCATCCCACTAGACGGATGCCGGTAACCTGGACAGGCTTCCATTTCCTGGTCCTTGAGATCTAGCGACGTTAGTGCAGTGCAAAGTACCCTGCAGTAATTTGGGAGGTGATCAATAAAGTTTCTGCTGGTCTCGTTTGTAATGAGATTCTCATGAACTAGAAAGGGTTAATTAGGCACTTTTCCCCCCCCCCCCCAACACTTTTCGCATTACGGATCTCACATAGACCTCCGTATTCCGTCAGGGGCAGATCCATTAATAATATAGTCCACATGGACTATAATTTTCAGGATTTATCACAAGACGTATCCGTCTTATTTTATCACTGCATGACCTTCAATTATTTATGCGTTTGGGGATTTTTTTTTTGTAATGATCTGTGTTTTGCGTTGGTTATACACTTCAGTACACATCAAGACTAAGTGTGGGAGAACAGCTGAACAGGCTATGCGTTTGTGTGATGTGACGCGTAGATTGTGGCGGAAATTCTCATGTAAATGTAATTTGAGCGCATAATGAACTCGGCTGGGTGAAGGGGGAGCCCGTCCGCAGCCTCCAGCCGCTCTCACTCCTGCGTGCAATTTTCCGAGTTCAAAATTTGGACAACAAAGAAGACAGCTCGCCACGGCTGTTTTTACTGCCATTACATTTTCTCCTTTTTAAGTACACGTACATTATGAGTATAGATCGTTGATTGTATATATCTACTAACCAGGTAAGCCGGATACTTACTTACTTATATTTTTACACAATCGCCGTCTACTTTGAGGAAACGTGTTTGTTGTACTTTCAGCTGTTTAGGCATCTAGATCAATTAGGAAACTTCTCCTTAATGGACTAGACAAGGTAAAAGCTTACATGTGTAAATCTGTCAAAGAAGGTCGTTTAGCTAGTACGAACATTACAAATTAGTTAGTTATACCAAAGTCAGATGTTTCGTTTTTATTTCTCCGTGCCAGCTGATGGTGACTGGCGCAGTTCTCTACAGCCGAATGAATGGAAAACCAGGTTTAAAGTGTTTTAAATTGTATCCAGTTATCTAAAGGGCTTAAAAATGTCTCATCCGTGATGTGAAGCTGTCCTGTTGGGTTTAGTGCGCTTTTGCAATTGGTTTATCAGTTGAAGCCACAACGCCACTAATTAGTCTTGTCTTAGAAAGTCATTTTCTTTCGCCCCTAGAATAACAGTGCGTGACCATAATTTGGTATATATAAATGATTCACAATGTTAACTGAAATATAATTTAAAGGTTGTTCATGCTCCTTCATGTTTCATGATTTTAGAAAAGAAAAATGCAGGCGGCGGTTCTCGTTTCAGGGAAGATGCAATGTCAGTAAGGGTTTTACGGCAATGCGCATACAGTAACTTTCTACCCCTCATTCTTTCCGCTCATATTTGTAAATCTTTAAATTTATGTTTATATACAGTTTACTCTATTTTTTTCCCTTTCTTCAACAGACGGTTGGTTTCTCCGCGGTTGACAAACCCTTATATTATTAACATAGTTATCCGCGTTAGTGCGTGTGGTAAAGGGGCTGCCTAATCGTTATAAAGTACTTGTTTAACCTTGTTACACTAAAACACATTTGATACATCTGATAGAAGGTAAATATTTAATCGATCCTGCTACATTTTCCTGGATGTTGTTTCGGAGAGGAGCACGTAAAGCCATCGTTACGTCCAAAGAAACGTGTTTGACAGTTAATCGTGTTTTGAAATGTTCGCAAATATTTTATAGTTTCAGTATGATTTCGCATTATGAATATGCGGCGCGCACATATAAAAAAATCACCTGGCATTTGATTCTGTTTATAAGCCCATTAAGGGAAGTATTTAGTAATACTTTCTGTTTAACGCGCTTTGCTTTTTAGAGTGTGAAACGTAACCCAGTCTTCATGCGTTATATCTATTTTTGTCTGTGTACAATATCTTAAAAGTCAGGACTGGGAGATCATTGCTAAAATTTAAATACTTGTTTGTGGTTTTAACACGATACTGCCACCTAGGACGAAGAGTTTACTTAACAAAGAAACAAGTACGTCGCAGTTTATTACTACGGATCATGAATTCTCCCCTCTCATGTCGGATTGCCTTTTAACCTGGTTTATTATTATAGCTCCTGACATTCACCGGGTACGTATTTGTAAGGACGTTTAGTGAGGGTAGCCTTAGTGCCAGGATGCCGTGGTGTTTTAACGTGCCTTGAAGAACAGATCATTCTGAAAACAGTTAGTTTTGCTGTAACACACCTGACCATCTGCTACAAGTACTTTTTCAGTTATATCAGGGTATTAAACCAGAGCTTGTTTAAAAGCTAGAAAGCCTTAGCTGGTATACTGTGTTGTGGTTGTATAAGGCCCTTTTTAGTTATAGTATTTTTGTGGTGAATAGTGGTGATTAAACCCAAGCCCATTTCCTGGTCACCCTCAAAGAGCAGTATGAGGAGTATGACCGGTAATTCAGGTTCACATTAAGCTATAGAGCGTAAACATCTCTCCCTTTCTGTAAGAAAGTGGGTACCACAAGAAGCGTGCTGTTTAAAGATAGAGATTGCCTCTGCTCAGTAATGGCAGGGTGTCTACAAAGAATGAAAGCCAGTAAAATTTCCCTTTATAATTTCTTGCCTGCCGAGTGTTGACTTTCTTCCTTTTAACATTTACCGACTGTATTCACGATACATCCCAGTTCGGTCACTTTATAATCGTTCAAATCTAGTCGTATTCCTTCGTTCACAAAGACAACGGTTTGACATAAGTAATAGATAAATATAGGATTTGAATTTAGAAAACAAAAACGGGTGAGGATTTGACAAATATATATTCTAGTAAAAATAGCTAAACTCATTCAAAGTGAAAAGAAAATTGAGTTGTTTTATGGTGAAATATCGCCAAACGGAAAAGTTCGGCAAACATGGTGGACTATAAATATTACGTATAAAAAGAGAAAGTATTACTGGTGGTTAGAACAGGATAGCCACGGTGTAACTGACAATGCTGCACTCATAATACATTAGTAACTACTGTATTTCATGCATTTGATGACGCGACTCCAATGCAAATACATTGTTTTGTTGCAATTAAGTTTAATAACAGGTTTTGTGGAAAGAAAAGGATTTGAGTGTCGCAGATGGTCAGAGGGATGAACACCAGAGTTAAAGATCACAACAGTGTTCAGAGGTGATGTTACCGTCTGTCACAATAAACAACATTCAAGTCTACAACAGTAATATTGTCGGTACATGTTTGCAACACTTGGGACAAATACAGCTGTTGTACAAGGGATTGGAAGGATGTTTTTGGTGACGATTCACCTGCAGATTAAGTACTGTCTGCATGTGGCAAACAGCTAGTGTAAAAGTTTGTAAAACACATGTGACACTAATCTTTTTGGCAGACCTGCAATTTGTGAATTTGTGACAAAAGTTTGCAAAAAAGATTTTCTGTGGGGAAAAAAAAAAACAATTGGAAATGTGCAGCTGACTAGCAAAGACAACATGGTATTTGGAACATAAACATTATTTTCAATGTAAATTGAGCAGTCAGACATTATTTAAGTATATTTGTGCCATTGCTGCACAAGTGCCAATTTGAGAGCCACTCTATGTTGCTGTAAATGTCACCTGAGTCCTTCATCTCAAAGGTTTCACCTTCTGGGTTATATGGGCCAGTCAGTAGTTCGTTATTTAATCTTCGTTTCCGTAGCTCAGAAATACAGTGCTTGCGTATTGTTTTTAAAGTGCATAAAAAGGACAGCTGGTTTTAACATTAACACGATTCACGAAGTTAACACGAAGTTTTTCAGATTTATCTACTGTTGATTGAGGAATAAATCTGAAGGTGGAAACTTTGCTGCGTTGCTGAACCTGGCCGTCGTATTTGTGTGTTGATGGGTTATTTAGTTCACAGCCACAAGTCTAACGTGTGGATCGTGAAGATTAATTTCTCACTGTGTTGTTTATCATGCCTGCTCAGCTAAGGAGAAGCTGACTGATGTTAGAGGTAACGCTTTTACTCCTGGACGTTCCCGATTGTACCCACCATTGCATTTCACCTGAGCAAGTCTGAGGTTTTCAGCTGTGTTGCCAGAATCATCATCCTTGCCGATTAGGTGTGACATAGATCTGGTGCTTGCATTGAGCAGGTAGCAACACAGAAAGTAACTATATTTACACAGTAACTGGTGATGTTTTTGTAATGATTCTACTCTGTGTTTTTCAGTGAGAGAAGCTGGCTGTAGTCCTGCTCTTCACGCAGACTAAGCCTTCTCCTACCATGTGTTTCAGTAATCATTTGTTTTCCTTCTCAGCGTTTCCCTTTTAAGCAAGTAGGTGTTTGTCATCTGTGGGATGATATAAAAAAACGCAGTTTAAAAACAAGCCTGTTTTTCATATCTTTAGCTGTCATCGTCCGTTTGCCGCTGTTTTATTTTAAGATTCAGTTGTAGCGGTGTTAACACTGTTAGGGTCACACACAAAAGCTGACACGTTAACATGATTAACTGGTGAAGATCATGAACTGCCACTTTAAAATCAAGTACCAAGACCGTGTTTGGCTTGAGTCAACTGCCCTTTGTACATATTTTATGCATACAGTGTTTTTTTTTTTTTTTTCCCCATGTCCTTATTTAAATAGCATTCAGCAAAGGCATAAATATACTGATGGTAGCTCGCTGCTCTGTGTTGAGCTCGCTGATGCATCAGCGTTCCTGAGTAACTGTATGGTGCCAATGAAAAATGCAGCTAAACCTCAAAAAGTGGATTCTTTGTATGCACCCACAGTATTCTATCAAAGCAAATGTTTTATAGTATGAGTGTAATGAGAATAAATGAAACCATATTTAAAATTAAGTTTTGTTTTTTTTTTATGTTCACAAAATCTGATTCTGACACAGTTTTATTGTGACCATAATGGGAACTGGAGTCTTGTGCTACATAGCCAGTGGCTGGGGAGAGATGTACAGATGTGGCTGCTCACATCAGAGGACTTGGAAACAGAAGCACGTTTTTGGTTTGCCGTCTTTTAGTTGCGGTATTTTTCAACCCCAGATTTGAAGGTCCAGATTTGTAGCAGGGTTTTGAAGTGGGAGCCTCTCTGGCAGGGAGTTTCCCTGCCGGCTTTGACTAATGCCTACTGGGGGAAGCACCCTGGAGTATAGGAGAAACAGCGGCTCTGTCACGATGAAGGCCTGATCTTGACAGAGACTGATGCCTTAATTATAGCCTTCCCTTTGGTACATGTTCAACTGATCAGGGTTCTGGCACACTTAAACAGCCCCCCCCACCACCACCACCACCTTTACCTTCAGGCTGTTCAATTTTGTGCTGACACTGACTTTCACCAGTGAAATAAAAATCAGAGAAATCCTAAATTTCTGTCAAAGTTTCATTTTCAGCTTTATAGAACATAATTTTGGTGCCATGTTTCTCCATTAATGTGGATTAGGATGAGTTACACTAGAGTGATTTTTAGTTATGGCCATCTCTGCAAAGGACATGCGTAGTCAAGCCACAGTTAGTGTTAGTGCATCTCCTAATGTCTGATGTATGTATGATTTATAAATGCTTCACAGCTTGTTATGTATGCAATCTGAACGGTATATGTGTTATACCTGAGCTGGCACTCTGTAGTAATAGACTGCAGTGACCTTGAGTACATATGAGGCTGCAGTAATAGCAGAGGGCCATAGGAATCCACCTCTCTGCTCTTATGAAGCCATGATGCAGTTACTGCTCTAACCACTTAGTTTCTGCTCCTGTTATCCCCAATGTGTCTGTGATGTCCCTGGATAGCCGTCGCCTCCATCTCTCTCACGTCTCCCTCTCCACTGTGTGCACATGCATTAAACAGCCCAAGTTTTTTTTTATTTGTTTTTTAGAATTAACCACAAATGGACAGAAATAGCAGGAGGAGGGCATTTCAGTTCAGGTCTCCAGCCGTAATTACATCGTGAGGCCTCGCCGGGGTTGTGGTGGGGCACGTGCCAGGGGTGTTGGCGTGTAAAAAGAACTGTTTGCTCAGAGTGTTCTAAAGAGGAGACTCGATGAGCCATCACTGTCCACAGCAGCCGGTGACTGTTAGTTAGTGCAGGACTGCTGCTTGTTAAATGCTTCTTTATCCACTGGTGATAAGTCCAGACTGTAAAAGTGACTGGCCTTGCGGTTGAGACCTCCATCATTATCTTAACCAATCTTACTTTAAATAATAATTTGATATATTCCTGTCCTAGTGCTGAGTGTCCTTTGAACTACTTGTGATAATAAATGTATGTGAGCTAACCACTTCTCTTTATCAGGTCTTTGACATACATCTGCTGCCCATCTCTCTTGGTGCTAGTTTCCGCCTCCCCTCTAATGAATTTTAACCTCCCAGCTCCTCACTTCACTCCCATCAGGCCATTTTATATTTTTAGAGATAAGCAGTTTTCCAAGAGCTCTGCATGTACCAATAATAAAGGACTTCATTTAAAAATTCAACAATTTGCTAACAGGAATCATTGCAAGAGGCAGCTTAAAGCTAGCAAGAAAAAGGAAGAAAGTGTCACGGATGTTGTGATGTCAGAATTTAGCAGGGTGGTGTGAAGGACCGCGTGCCTTTTTGTAAAGCATTTGTGAAGTACAGAACGCTATTGTCCCTCAGATTTTCTGGGGAAAGCCGGATCCTGAGTTGCAGCTCTTGTCTCTGTCCTGATAAGTCATGAGGTCATTGTTTCTCGCAGTGGAAATGTACATGCTGATAGGCGGTCCTCCTGCATTCTGACGCTCACGTTGCAGGCGTGTTGGGCCTCTCAGTTAGGCCTCTTGTGTTAAACACTTCTGGTAGCTCAGTCACAATCACAGAAACAATGATTTCAATTGACAGTCCTCTCACAGCATTGTTCAGGTTCCACTTTTATTCAAAGCCGTGTAGATGCAGTAGCTTATTATCCAAACTCTGGTGTAGTAAAGAAGTGAATATTTCCATAGAAGAAATCAATGTGAAATCCCTTTTTCAGGGAATTCAGTTTGGAGTTTGTGTCTTTAATTGCTACCTCATGAACTTCTGTTCATTTGATAGCAGAACGTGCCCGTATCGCGCAGTTTTCTGAAGGTTAAGTTCTCAGGTTTTAAGATGTCTTGGTAGAAGACAGGTCTCCGATTCTGTTACTTGAACAATGGTGCATTTTTTTTCTTCCCTTTTCTAAAGGCACAAACCAGATGAGGCTTGTGGCATAAAGTTTTGCCTTCTTTTTATGGAGGCTGCTTGTGTACAAAGAGTTGTAAAACAAAACAACTCGCCCCCTTTCATTTTCATTGTTCATTTTCCCAAGTCAGCACAAAGAGCGGGTACCTTGGCACTCCTCAGCGATTGCAGTCTTCTTCTCTCCACCTTCTCTCACCCCATGCCCATGCCCTCATTTACTTCTCCAAGCCACTCAAATAAACGTCACTAGTTAGAATCCTCTCTCGTTCCTTTCCCTTTCTCTCCTGACAGTAAATTCCCTTCAGATGACGACTCCTGGCTGCTTAGGGGCTGCAGTAGAGTGGAGATATAGACTAGCAGCAGGAGAGATGAGGAGCAGATGAAAACTCAAGCGATCAACCCTCACGTCAGCATCGTCCAGTGGCCGAGATGTGGAAGAGTACGGAGGTGGAGCCGAGACCAGCCGGCTATTTATAGACGCTCTCACAAAGATGGCACTGGTTGAAAGACAGAAATTGCACAGAGTATATTTGGGCTGCAGTGTGAGGGTTGTGACTCAGCTGCACAGGGAGCAGATTTATGGCCGTCGGCAGGGCTGAGTTTTGCTGCTCCAGAGTTATGGAGAAAGCACATGGGCAGAATCCATGCACCGTGCTCCCCAGAGCACATCATGCCAGCCACTGTGGGACACGATGCCCTTCGTTCATTGTTTAAAGTTGCTGTCATCAGTTTGCATTAACACATTACCTGAGAACAGTCTGCTCAAGAGTACACAGTCAAAGCCACCATCATCTCTCATATACTGCATCTCTCTTGTCCCTAACAAAGCCTTATGATGGAAAACCATGCTCTTTGATCTCAAATGGTGAACACCACTGTTTTGCACCACTCTGAGTCTGTTACTATGTTTTCATCGCAAGCATCTTACATTTATATATTATTTGTCATGTTTTGAACCTACATCAGTCGTGTCTCCGTGCTGTTTATAACTTCATAATCCCAGCATTGCCCTGTTTTTGTCCCGATGTTGTAAGCAGCGCCTAAGGACGGTGTAAAGGCCCTGTCTGGGGTTGCACTTTACCAGGAATATATTTGGCGATGGCGGTGAACTGCAATTATAGGAGATCTCAGTGGCTCCTTGTGCAGGCGAGTCAGCGCTGAGCACGTATTGCGCTGTCTGTCTGTCACGCAGGGCCTGGGCAGGCGGACTGGTTTCTGCTTCAGTCACCCTGGTTAAACCTCGCAGAGCAGGAAACACCCCGATCAAAACTGACATGTGAATTGATGCTGTAACGAAGTGTTAAGGGCATTTCCTGAGTGAGTCGGTGTGCGAAGACGCCCTGATAAAAGGCAGTAAAATGTAAATCCCCGGGTAATATAAATGGTGGTCAGATGATGTTTCACCGCAGTAAGATGTAAAGAGTTTGTCTAGCTCTGTTCAGGGCGGCAGCAGGTCACGTTAGCCCTGAAGGCCACCTTGGCCCTTCAGCCAACACGCCTGTATTCAGCAGACCATGTAAGCCGTGGGGAGGCCGTCGTGACGGCACAATTGGGGTCTGCTGGGTACACTGGAGAAGGGGACCACTGTTAGAGAGATCTGCAGAAAGGAGAGCCCTTGTGCTGACTAAGAAATTATCTTCAGGTGTCTGACAGTGCTGTCAGACTGCATTCCCCATGAGAACACCCTCTTTGCCGCTCTGAAACCAAACTCAGTCCAATTTGTTCTTCATCAATGAGCTCTTAATTGTAGGTGACTGTATTCGTCTTGTGTGTATGTTTTTCACAAGTGCTGCCAAATCCACAGAATAAAGGGATAGACATAATGGAAAAAGCATGCTTATTTTCTTCTGGCTTTATAGGATTTTAACTGAGGAAATGGCTTGAAAATGGAGCTATATTTAAACTACCTAAGCACGCGATGCATGCAGCCGTTCTGTTGCCAGTCAAATGGACGATAGTTTTTTTTCTAACTACAGGTTGGAGAGGGGGCTTTTACTTTCTCATTCCCTGAAATTACCCAAACTGCAAATTATTTGCAAACAACCAGTCATTTGCCGCAACGGGCATGTTTAGGTTTTGCCAGAACTGTAAACGTTTTCCAAAGGAATGGTGATTTTTTTTCTTTTTAAAGTAAGCATTAAGTTCTCCCGTACTTGTAAATCAACTGGAAGTTTTATTTATTTTTTAACAGCCTGTGTTTGTCCAGTTCCATTTTTTTTGTATTTGACTAGAGGTGCCAGCAATGTTCTCCACGGACTGAACAAGGGTCACTGTTTATCCTTTCAGCAGACTACACGTTTTTCTGGGATGTTTTCAGTGTATGACCAATCCTTTACCACAGGGGACAACATGACTATTGTCCTTAACCACATAGCAAAACATGTTGCTGTGCTCTTTTTCTAGGTGCCAAATATTTTTCCCAATTTCTTTAACCCTTAAGAATGAAGAAGTATTGAGGGGAGGTCATGGGCGTCTTTCTCCTGGTAATGCTGGTAAGCTTGTCAGAAGGGTGTTTCAATGGATGGGGGTCTTTAAACCCTGGTACAACAGGTTTGGGACTGTGTTTTAGTCAACAGTCCTGACACACTGTTGAAAAAAATTCTTTTAAAGGTTTCTGGTAAAAGTTGAAAATGTGTTTATTAAGCATTGAAAAGCTGACTCCGGTGAAAACCTGCAGGTCTTTAGTCCTTAAGGTCCAGTGCTGGGCATTGTGGGATTAAGTGCTTACGTTTACCTTTGTGAATCCTGCATTTTAAGTATGTGGGGTCATGCAGTTTCTTTGTGAACTGATATCTATGATTATTGACTCCAGACGTCCTCAAGCGCTCTCATGTTACCCTCCAAGAAAGTTTAGTTGGTGTCTTTCAATGCGGTTGAAGGAAGATAATTTGCTGGAGGTGGGAGAGGCTAGTGGCAAGAAGGCGGAGCCTGGAGGTGAGTGATGGTATAAGGGAGGACGGCTTGTCCCAGACAGGTATAGTGTAGATCTCAGTGTTTGCACTGTGATTGACCTGACTGTCAGCAGCATCTCTCCTTCAGTGAGGAGGTACTCAAAATCTGCAGCTCTGGGGTGAGTCTACAGCCACACATCTGCTCTACTTGTGTATTTATTCAGAGTTGTTTTAATGCTGAATACTGATGTCCCTAATATTTAATTAAATTTGAAATTGATGAAATTGTTTGTTCAAGCTTCCGTTCCTTAAATCTTTATCTGTCTTTATAACTGCAAAGCAATGCAAATCAGTGATTTAGTATCCAATGTTTATGGTGTTTTTAGATTGCACTCCTGGACACTGGTTTGACCCTTTAGACAATTTTTGTGATATTTCTTAGGACACTTGCCTGTTTTGTTTCTGTTTGTTTCCCTTACAGTATAAACATTGCCTGTATGGTGTCTTTTATTTCAGTATTATTGTGATTAGTGCTGTGCTGTAACAGGCAGATGCCTGGCTTTGTGCGCTGCCTCTATAGGGCATGTACTCAGATCTCCTCTGCTCAGTGATTTGAGCACACTGGACATGGAGGTTGTGGGCACGGCATGCCCCTGGCCCACCTGAGAGAGGTGGCGGCTATCGGTGCACCTTTTCTGTTCGAGACAGCGTGGAGGGACACAGTGTGCACAGTGACACCAGAGAGGCTTTGATGTCCAGAACAGCGTGACTCCTTACAGTACGAAGTGGCAGTGTAAACCCGAGGGTGAAACTTAGGGCATCACAGTGCTACAACTAACACTTCAGCTTGCAAGAGTTTTGGGTTTCCCAGAGATCACTCTGAGGCAGGAGTCTTTGCCCATTCTAAAGGGGCCAGGGTACCTTTATGTTCATTGACCTCTAAACCTTCTTAAAGTGTTATTTCCCCACTGGCTTTTTCATGTTACATCTGTTTTTGTAAACAGAGACTACAGGTGGAAATTAGCAAATGACAGTGTTGGGAGGCAACAGTTTCTGGACAATTTACATTTGTGCAGTTTGCAATGAAGTGGTCAAGACCTGCATATTGCATGCAGTTCTGCTTACAGGTCAAGCATTAAAAGAAGACGCTTTATTGTCATTGTGAATATATATGTTACACATGCACATCACAGCGAAATTTGCTCATTGCTAACCCATCACCCTGGGGAAGCAGTGGACAGCTGCATGTGGTGCCCAGGGAACTAGTGCTGAGTGTCTCGCTCAAGGACACACCTGGCAGCTGGGCTGGTATTTGAACCAGGACACTTCCGGAGCCCAGCCTGACGTTTGAACCATTAAGCCACCAGGCTGATAGGCGTGTTTTTTGTACCTGTTAGGTTTTTATTTTCCTTCCGGTAGACATTTGTTTTTTAAAGTCCAAAAACTATGGGCTTTTTATTTTAGTGTTTTTAGTGATACGCATTACTTAAAACAAAGAAATTATAACTGATGCTTTCTTGGGTAAGCTGTCATGTGCACCATTACTTCTGTGGAAGTTGGCCTTCATTAGCGTGGTCTCATCACATCATACGTACCTATTTAAGGAGCCACAGAACGGTCCTGTTGTGCTTCTACGCCTTTGTTGCTCACTGGTAAACTGTGAGCGGGTCCATAATAGACTTGTGTTTGGAGCCTCTCATCTTCACTGACAGACAGTTCATTGTTGTCTGCCGACATTAGTAGTCCTAACCGCTGGTGTTCCTCTTCTCCTCAGATCTTATGTTTGTAGAAGATTACCTTGAAGATGACGAAGAACCACCTCTGCTGCTCCGCTCTTGTCCTTGTCACTGTGAGTGCTTGATCTGTGCACATATGTTTGTGTGTGTGCTTGTATGCGTGTGAGTGTACATCAGAGATCACAGATTTCAGAAAATGGTACACCTAATCAAATGTTTTATACACATGGTAGTAATTGCCAAATGAAATAGAATTTGTTTCTGAAAGATTTCAAGCTATACAACGTCATGTTCTCTCTCAGGGAACGATGTTCTGGAACATGTAGTGTGTTTGTTGTCTGTCTTCTGATTTCTCTGCATGGCCTTCTAAAAGATGTGCTCAGGCATTGCCATGCTGATATCGGAATTATAAATGACTACTCCCCCTACCTAAAGTAACATTTTTGTGACACAGTACCCTTCAATTATTTGTCTATGCTTTTCTAAAGCTCAGGCTTCTTTCATAATGCATCATATTTAAAGAATGTATAAGAACACAAGTTACATAATCAGTTAGTGTTTCTACTGAAGGCCAAGGTTTAAAATGTAGTAAATCAAGTAACCCTGGTTTAAAGCAGGCACACTGGGTCTTGACTACCAGTGTGTGCGTTTGACTCCTCGCAGCTGCTGGGTCCCCAGTATGCCCAGGCGGTGTGGTCATGTGGACAAGGGCGGGTCTTGACCAGCGAGGGATGTGTCTGCCTGCGCTGTCCACAGGGGCAGGAGCCCAGCCAGGTGAGGCAGTGCCCCCTAGTGTTCCCATCACCTTTCTCATCCTCCACCTTTAGCCTGTGTGAAAGGACTTTCCATTTCTTCATGCACACTTTACATAACTCCCTGTGTCCTTCTTGTATACTGTTTCACCTGAAGGTAACGTCCTCTTTTTTCAGGCATCTAAACTTTAACGATTCAGTCATTCTGAAAACCCTGTTCAGAGCTGACAGAGCCAGCCTATAGTTACTCCCCTTGGTGGTTATTGGTTATTGACTAAATGCTCTGCCTTCTTGTTGATTTACCCTCAGCCTTGTGGGCAAGCCGGTGTGGCAGAGGGGGTTCTGAAGTGCCAGGCCTGTCCTGCGGGCACCTTTTCTGACAGCTCTGACCCTGAGTTGTGTCACCCCCATCAGTCGTGTGCCACAATGAATCGCATTCTCGCCAGCCCGGGCATGGCTGACAGGGATGCCCTCTGTGGAGACTGCTTACCTGGGTAAGCCTTGCTTTCAGCCATGTGTTTTTTACCTTGATTTACAGTTTTAACTACTTTTATACTGCTGTATGGCTGGTGGCAACATATCAAATGTACTTGGTATGCTTCTTTTTTAAAAAAGGTCACTACAAGTTTCTTCTAGTAATTAAAGTTAATGCAGTGCTGTTGACCTGTAATTTCCATTTTGAATATATATTTTGTAGTGAGAATACTCAGTATCTGTTGATGAGGAGTGTTTCCAGGATGTGTAAATTCATTGGTACCGTGCGTCTGAGATAATTACTTTCTGTTTCTCTTTGTTTTTTATTTGTGTTCGGCTGATTTTCTCCCCTTAGCTAGTTAGGCCAGTCAAGCAGGTGTCTAATAACAGCCAGAAACAACATAACAACACATCTATTGTCTATTGTAGTTTTAGATTAATATAACACATACTCTAATTCCAGATTTTGGATATAAAATGGACCTAGATATTACCAATGCTGATGGCAGTGTGCCCAAATTTATAAATCAGAATTACAGTTTATAAATTAACTCTTAAACATGTTCCGTAGTACATAATTCCGTGGTACTGATCCATTGGCCACGCTGTGATGCTGACAGTGTGCGGAACACAGCCTGTGGCTTGTTTGGGTTCGGTTCAGAGCCATCGATAGGGTTTCAGGGATGGATGAGAGAGGTGTGTGTGTGAAACTGGAACTGAAGGTGAGATGGATCCAGTTCAACTCGAGGCGTCCTCTGTATGCCCTGTAATGACTGCTGGGTTCTGGCTGTCCTCGCTCTCTGTTTGGCCGTGTGTGGGAGCCTGTAAAACGCCTAGTGGGGGCAGACAGTGCAGCTGTGAACCCAGAGCTTTGTCTTGCAGGTTCATCTCTGCTGCTAAAGGAACATCCCTCACTTCCGAGGCCTGTGTAAGATGTGAGTGTCCGCCCCCGCTCATATCCATCTTCAAAGGGCTTTTACCTGCCCTGTGCATCATGTATCCTGCCCTGCAGAAACAGCAGTCAGTGTCTGGCTTGCCATGATCTCATAAGATATGAAGAAAACATCATGTCTAACCTAAATTAGAATTCATACTTTCACTCATGCCAGAAATGATTTGGGCTGAGAAGTAATGAGAACATGGATCTGTGATCATTCCACAGTCTTAGATCCATCCATCCAATCTCTATACCACTTATCCAACTCAGGGTTGCGGGAAGCCTGGAGCCTATCCCAGGGTGCACAGGGCTCAGGGCAGGGGACACCCCAGGCGGGGCGCCAACCCACCACAGCAGTCTTAGATGCTAAGGCTAATTGACAGTGACACAGATGTCTTTGCCCATGATGCCCAATGTTCACTGTTCTTTCCCTTTGTCCCTCTGTCTGACAGGGTCGCTAAATTCTCTGGTACGCGTAGTCAGAAACGTGGGCAAGAGCACCCCCCAGGGGTTGGCGGCGGTTAACGCAACGAACGTTCGGGGTGCCGAGGAGAAGACCACGGAGTACGCTGTGTTCATCCTGGTGCCCATTTTCTGTATCATGGGGCTTCTGGGCATCCTTATCTGCAACATCCTGAAGAAGAAGGGCTACAAGTGTAACGCCGACAAGGAGGGTGACGAGGAGGCAGGCATGCCCCAGAAGGATGGTACGGACTGCTCATCGCCCTAGTGCCCACATAACCCTGAACCAGTCTGCTGGTGTAGCAGTCAAACAGGTGGAAACTAATCCTCTGTAATCCAGTGGTCCTGTAGGTGTGTGTGCGTGTGTGTGATTTTATTATTAGAATTTTTTTTTCTGTTTTATCATACTGTACAGTTATGCCCTCCCCTATATCAAACTCTGTTCTACGTTCTTGATTTCAAGAATCTATATTGTTGTCACATAGATCAGATAACCTGCTACCCGTCAGTCAGTGTTAGAGGACAGTGAAATAGCAGATATGACCCTGAGGTTTGTAAATGGGGATACAGAGACAGGCAGATGAGGTGTGTGCCAGCCTGAGATGCAGAAAGTCCACAGAACTTTCCACCTCTGCGTGCATGAGCTCCGTGGCAACAAGGTAGAGCTGGCTAATGTGTGATGGGAGAAGATGATTAAGATCATCTTGGGCATTCAGCATGAGGGCTGGGGGGATATCTGTTTCACAATGAATCGATCTTTGTCCTGGAGAATCCCTTGATATTATCGTACAACATTAAGGGTCAAGCATGCCTTTGTGTGCAGAAGCAGAACCAGGCCACGCAGTCCTGAGTTTGTTCACTCGTCTGTACTCCCTGTGCTACCTGTCTTGAATGACAGTTGTACGCTGGGTGTTCTCTTTCCGAAATAAATAAGTCATGAGAGAGATCCCAGGAGCTCAGCCACGCTGTCAAGCTGACAAGGCTCAGAGGCATAACGAAACAGTGTGAGAAGCTGCTCGTTAGGTCCTCCCCCTGCGACCAGCTCAGAGAATCACACCCACCTGCCTCGACCCCGTTACCTAATCTGTGACGGAAACGCTGGCGAAACAGTCAGAAATAGATAAAGGATTCAGAGCAGTGTCGTGGAATCTAGTGGCCGTGGCTTTGTGATGGATAAACTCCAGGCCGTACGTTAGCATCAATGGAGAATGACCCCATTTGAACAGTACACTCATAGATGAAAGTCAGTGCTGAGGGGTGGAGGCAGTGCGGCCCCAGTGCAGACTCTGCATGACAGCCGATGCACCACTGCCTGTTGCACTGTGCTGGAGTTATATAAAGCAGCATAATGGTTACTATGTGTAACAGAAGAAACTCACTTTTTATCCATGTATTCAGCTACATGCAATATTTAAGCAAGCACCTTAATCAAGGGTACAACAGCAATCACTACTTCCTGATAATCTGAGCAGAAACATTCCCATTCCATTCTGCCTGTTCAGGAACAGGACATCTGCGTAGGGCACATAACGTTGTTGTCTGACGGTTTCTTTAATCCGTGTCCTCTCTCAGAACATTGTGGTACAAGGTGCGCTGCTTTGACTAGATCCATCTTGGGGTGTAATGGCTTTTTTTGGCTTTATGGCTGAGCTGCACTGCTGGTGGGTTCCTGGGCTGGGCTCGTTTAATCATTTTAAGAGCCTTTACGTAACGTTTTGCCTTTGGCTGCCTCACTGCTCATTGTGTCCCCATATGTGGTGGGAAGCATCTTTGATGCACCAGGCCTCGAGGCTAGTCAGGGTGGCAGGGCTCTGGTGCACTTTAGCTTGTTATCTTGCTTGTGGACACCAAGGCACCCCTTTAAGCCCTTCTCACTAGAGGTTAGTGATAACAGACAGAACCTTTACCAGCCCCAGAAGAGTCAATTTGCTAATTTGCTCATTGCTGTTGCACCAAGATGCATGAATATACAGGCATATAAGCGCAGTAAGAGAACTGTGTTTGTGACGTGTCCATGTGACAGAGGGTGTGTGAGAAAGAGAAAAAACAAATTGGAGGAAAGAAAAAGAGTGATTGGAGAAGATAAAAGGCTTGGATTGTTTATGATAATCTGAGGATACAAAAGTTAACGATCGCTATGCTAAAGGGCTGAATAGTATGTACAGAGGAGTGGTGTTTTAGTTCTCCCTTCTGTTTTGTCTGGAGTGCTTGGAGCTCTCTGTTTGTCTGGAGTGCTTGGAGCTCTCTTTTTGCTGTAGATGCTTGTATATGATACATCATTTTATCTGCTGGATACACACACACAGAATCAAAACTGACTGAGCTGATGTGCAATAGAATTCCTGTGCACACATTAATTTTACAGGAGCTGTATTTGTTCAATGCTTAGAAGGACTGACAAATCTTTTAGATGGATTAGATTTCGTTTTAAGATGAGCCAGTATTTTTATACATGCAGTGTCACAGTCTTGATCGGCATATTGTGCAGTTTTCAGAGAGTCAGTTTTCAGAAGTCCCACAATACGTTTTCTAGACCAAGATATCATTTACTTGCAAATTTGTATTCCTATGTACTTTACAATGAAACTACAGTATCCGTTTAAACTTAAGTACTTGACTAACTTGGTTATTGTTTGTAGGATGGATTTTTATCTAGACAGGGTCTGTTCTGGGTTCTGTTCACTTTTAGGAGCATAAAGGGATTTGGATGCTTAAACTGCATTTTTCTGATTGTGTTTTTATACAGTCTTTGTTGTTTGGCTTGCAGGAGTATATCTCAGACAGAACTTTAATCGCTAACATTTTCTCATGATATCTGCAGGGGAGCCTGGCCCGTTTATCGTGGACGACCCCAATGAAGACACTATAGGCGCCCTGGTCCGTCTCATCACTGAGAAGAAAGGTACGACCTGATCTAACATTCAGAACTCGAGCCAAATTATTCAATTCAAGATCAATATGGAGTTCATGAAGCCATTAAGATGTACAACAGACCAGCAGACAGCCTTTAATTTTGAAACGTTGCACGGCACGTCGGTCAAAACTGTGAACACTGTGTGTGTGTGTGTGTGTGTGTGTGTGTGTGTGTGTGTGTGTGTGTGTGTGTGTGTGTGTGTGTCCATCGTCCCTGCAGAAAACGCAGCGGCCCTGGAGGAGCTCCTGCTGGAGTATGAGAACAAGCAAATGGCCATCTGCAAGGCCTCATCCTTCAAGTGAGAACCCACCACAACAGCCCCTGTGCTCCACACTACAAGGACATGCCTCATTAATACTCAGGCTTCAGGCACATATACACACGCTCGTGCCCATTTCACCATACATACCATTAGTCAGCAGTAGTACTTTTAGCAACAGCTAATTGTGAGCAGTATTGTTTGAGTGAGCAGTGGAGCCAGGCGATGATATTTTTCCATACATTCGTTGATGAAACTACATACTTATACAGTCTTATGCAAAAGTTTATTTTTTTCCATTTCCTAGAGAGACTGTGTTAACATCTTTTCAATTAAATAATCACCAACATGTTATTTATCACAGGGTGCCTAAACTTTTGCATTAGACTGTACATTTATTCAGGATTTAGAGTGATGAGGGTTTGGTCACATGACTGGAAGGACCCCAGACTGGTGACTCTGGGCTTGCCTTGTTTAGGGACAGGTAGGTGGGCTTGATACCCAAAGCTAGTTGCTATGTGCAATGTGAAAGATGGTGTTGAATTACAGGATACAGGCAGTCATGACACCCTGGTCATTTGGCTGGCTTCCACAGAGGTGGAGAGGACGTTTGCTTGATTGGCGGGGGTGGGGCAGACAGGGGGTAGCTTTCCCTGCGGACCCTGACGGTGAGCTCCAAGAGCTTCCCAGACAGCGAGCGCTGAGTCATGATTCTGCTGGCCCTCCTGTGAGCTGAGCCAGCCGCCCACAGCACCGAGGGCCTTTGCACCGCGTCATCAGTCTTGGCTTCCATGGGGATATCCAGGCTCACCCGACACACAGCTAGCTTCTGCGCCGGTACCAGCCGGGGCATCCCTGGGCGTGATTCCTGACCCGCGATCACACGCACATTCCTACGTGCAGAAGCCGGCCTCGCTAAGTGCCCGTTCGAGTGCCAAGCCACGTGAGAGATGACGCACACTGCTTACAGTGGGCACAGACTGCACATTGACTCATGGTTATATTCCGCATAGCTTTAAAGCCACTCAGTGCAGACTGAGTCAGCTAGAGACTTGCAGTCAGTGTGACAGTGCTGCAGCATTGTGTATTTGAAAGAGAGAGCGTTTCTCTCATGCTGGCTGATTACCTTTTTCACACCGACCTGTGCAGCACAGTGAGTTTCAGATTACACCATGTGACCTGCTTCCAGTCTGCTTTGTCTTCGGCAGCGCGACAGGGCGGCCCAGCCGTACGAGACCGGGCTTAAACCCTGAATGAAAAGCTTGTTTAAAACTCCCTCTATCGGAGTTGTTACGTAACCGGCCCTGCCTATTGTCCTATTGTGCGGGACAGAAAGGAGTCGGCCCCGGGACTGAGCAGCGCCCATAGAGCCGGTATTAAAATATTTCCAGAATCGACACACACTGTATCAGCGCATATTCACGTTTTAAAGGGAGGTTGGTGAGTACAAAGAGTGTGTTCTGAATGCGACGCCATGCCCTGACGCATTACTGCCCTGCTGCGCAGGTTTACATGCATGTGTTAGCAGAGTGTCTCTGCCATGACTGCAGGTGTACGTGACTGCAGTGCCTTTACCATTAAACCGCAGGGACGGTTAGTTGCTCTTACCCTGAATGTTTGTCCAGTATATTTTTTTTTTCTCTTTCTCTAATCGCAAAGAGAATTTATATTTTCCTGGTAAAAAATAAACACTGTTATTGATCGCTGTTCCATGAAAAAACTAGTGACCTAAAACTAAGAAGATTAGTTTCAGTTAAGACAAGAGCTGCAAGAAAGCGTGAAGATTTCAGCAAATCCAATAAAACTTACAAATACTGTGAGGACAGAAACTGACTAATAAGGGATTTCACTCTATTTTGATATGATATATAGTACCAAAGTGTGACAACAAACCTCAGTCCTTCACACTAGTAAACCTAAAGGCTCCAATGTCCTACTTGCAGAGACAAGCTAGACAGCATGGGTATTAGTACTTGTAAAAAATGTCATCTGTGACCTGGCTATTGTAATTACTCCTCTCTCATTACATAGTTTAGTGTAATAGTGGTGTAGCTGTAACATGTCTGCATCAGACTAGTGTTTGTAGGTGTGGGGGATTAGAAACATTGTGTACACTGAACAGTATGACCTTACATCGCCAGCTAAAACTGATTCTCACTCTTGTTGTAGTGTGTCCTATCCCATCATCACGCTGTAACTTTTCCCCACGCAGGTTTCCCGCACTACCCCCTCTGGCCCAGTTCTGCTCGCTGCCCCGCCTGTGCCCGCACCAGCGCCACCTGCACACCGTCAACGGGCTGGCGCTGCGCTCCGGCGCCTCCTGCTGCTCCCGCTGCAGCCAGAAGAAGTGGCCCGAGCTGCTGCTGGCTCCGCCCACCCAGAGCGACGCCCACGAGAGTGCTGACGCGGCCGGCAAGGGGGCCCTGCCCGGGGAGGTCACCATCCTGTCTGTGGGCAGGTGAGCCGTGATCCACTGCGAGGGTCACGTCACACGCATGCATTTGAAATATTCACAGTATGGTCTCTCAATGTGTCCTGTGCCCCTTTCAGTCACTAATCAAGGACCTAGGGGGAGTTTGCCATTAGGGGCTAACTGTATATTAGGGGAATGTGGCTGTACTGTGTAAATGTATATACCAAAGCCTTAAATATTGTGACGCCCCGGGGGGGGGGGGGGGGGGGGGGGGGGGGGGGGGGGGGGGGGGGGGGGGGGGGGGGGGGGGGGGGGGTGGGGGGGGG
>JABJVR010002430.1:6701-17411 GCA_025773905.1 Chitala chitala
TCTTTGGTCGGGTCGTCCGCCCGGGGGGGGGGGGGGGGGGGGGGCGCCCCCCCCGGCGGGCCCCGCCGCCCCCCCCCCCCCCCCCCCTTTAGCCAGCTACAGTCAGACCTACTTCCTCCTTCTGGCTCCCAGACGTCCCATGCAGGCTCTCGCTGCAGCGCTGCAGTTCCTGCGTGTAGTCCATCTCCCTACCACCGCGCTGCTCAGCTCTGACCTTCAGCTGGACCATGCAAGCCTGCCTGCCCAGGTAGGACACTGGCCTGGCTTTGTTCCCTTCCTGCTGAGGCTAAGGCAGGGCAGTTGTGATCAGCTCTGCAGCAGGCAGATAGTGATTAAGAACAGGACACTGCTGGGTGAAGCCCCCTCCTGTCACGGGGGTCCAAATACCCATCTTTTGTCAGTGATGTGCTTTATTTGCTGTCTGATTAACACCGACTTTTGAATGTAACTTTTGACTGTTAGCTGTGCAGAGGTTGAATATGTCTATAAGTTTTGGGGTAAGGCTTAGCTGACTTAGCTGAAATTTTGTTTAATGGGGACCTGCTTCTCCAGTTCCAGGTGCTGTGGGTCTTTGCATGTGCTCTGTGGCTATGGGATGATTTACTCGTAGGTACATAGGTTACTGTGTTCTATAACTTGTATTGTGGGGTACATAGAACAGCAAACTCATACAGACATGGCAAGGAATGAATAGGTTATTGTGGTTATCCTTGTGTAGTGGGGTCTTTTATTCTCCAACAGGAGTGTGGAGTTGTAAGAGGCAGCTCAGTTTTCACTGGAGTGTTCCTCTCTCAGTGCTGGAAGCCACACAGCTGCAGATCGATACTTAATGTAAAAGCGGCCCGTTAGAGTGCAGAACTCTGCATGTGCCTTTAGACTGCAGTGCTGAGCTTCCAGCAGTGTCTGCGTCAGGCCTGACATTGAGCAGCAATCGATTACAAGCAGAGCACTATTCACTGCCGAACAGGAATTTCTCCACAGACCATGTCGCTTCTCTTTTGTACCAAAAAAATGTCCTAAACATGGAGGCCATGTTGGATACATGAACCAGTTTGTTTTAATATAGCTCGTCATATTATAATGTTTTAGTGTGTTGTAGTCTAACGCTATCCTCAAAAGTTAGTCGGTGTGTCAATGTTTTTCAGTTTGTTATAGTAGCACAGAAGAAAATGTATGCTAAAAAGACAAACAACATACTCCTCTCCTTGTTAACATACTAGTATTTCTTATGTGTGTCCTCCTTTCCTAGTTAGCATTCAAGTACTTGTTATACATATACTTGTGTCCATGTTGGCTTACAAGTACTTATTTTATACATGTGCTCCTGTCCTTGGTAGCATACAAATACTTCTTCCATTTATCTTATATTTATATATTTATCTTATATACACACTTCTTGACACACATACTTCTTTTATTTCTCAAACTTTGCTGAAACAATAAAAATTGTGCAGTCTTTCTTCAGGGCAGTGCAACTGAACACTTTCCCAACATACAGTAGTTATTCTCTAAAGGAGTCGGCTGTAGGGAGGCTGTATGAGTGACGTACGGGATAGACCTCCATGCAGGATCACTATAGGAAGTGATCCATGCACTCTCACTGATTGACAAGAGGGGCTTTGGTCAGCTCCTGTCTGCTCCTTAACAGTTTCAGCATGTGATTGACAGCAGTAGGCAGCCCCACACATTATGCTGCACATGGCTGCGTCTATAAGGCAGTAACACCAGGATGCCCCTAGGAAGGTGCCAGTCAAATCTGTGAAAGACCCCCCTGTGCTACTTTGAGTATTCTTCATCAGAGTAATGCCAAATTGGATGTAACAAGATAGATTACAATAATGTGTTGCTAGGGGTATGTCACCTACTGGGAGAAAGACCATTAAAGGTAGTTTTAAAGCATGGTTTATACATTAATAAAAGTATACTTCAATAGTTTGTAAGATATAAATCTGTGTGTATAAACAATAAAATGTTATGGGGAAATATTATGAATTGTATTATTAATTGTTGTCAGGGTGTCCATTGTGGATTTGTCTTATTCACCCTCAGATCGTACCTGACACCAGTGAGGGATGAGGAGGCAGAGTCCCAAAGGAAGGCGAGGTCCCGACAAGCAAGGCAGACACGAAGGTCAACGCAGGTAATGGTGTCGAGCCCGGTTTCCAGGCAACCATGGCTTATGTCAGTGAAAGCCATTGTTACAAAGAAGAGCTATAAGCTATTTCATGTGCCTTCCACCTCCAGGGTTATGGGTTTGAATCTATTTCTGATGCTGGGCGTGTGTGTGTGTGTGTGTGTGTGTTGGGGGCTATATGACCTGCGAAATGTTGTCACCCTTTTTGAAGTGTTCTCTGAATGTCTGGCGAAACAGTTAGAAATTAGATGGAGAAACTCCATTATGGGTTTTTCAGTGAATTATAGTAAAGTGCTTGAGATAGTGGGTAACTCCATGTGCAGTGGCATGGCTGTGCCAGTCATCACTGACACACAGGATGTGATGACAGGTGTCACCGTGGTCAGGTGGCAAACTCAGGGACCTGATGGATGAAGCTTTGTTATCTGTCCCAGGGGGTGACACTTGCTGAGCTGAAAGAGGCACAGAGAACTTTTGGCCGGGCAACCGGGGGTGACCCTCGCACGCTTGCAGAACCTTCCAGTGTGGAGAGGAGGACTGGAGAAGAGCAGCTAGTGGAAGTCAGAGTGACAGAGAACCCAACGTGGGAGCTGGAGGACAACTGCACTAGGTGGAGCAAGGAGGTGGATGAGGTAAGCAAACTTAATTTTATAGATACATGTACTCAGCCAGCGATCCTGCCTGGTGCTGATGTCATTAGTACATAACCAAGTGTTCTTATCTGCTGTTTATTTTATACCGCTACTTTGTTTGATGTAAAACTTGACCTAAAACCTTTCTGAAGAAATATTGACTTGGTGTTTTATCTGTGGCAGTTAATTTCTGTGCTGTACACAGAGTACTAATAAAATAATGTAGAGCAGGGTCTTATCAGCCTTGATAAGTACACCTTTAGTTATTATTTCAGTGTTGTGAGTCTGGTTTTTGATGTTCCAAGATTGGTAATCTGAGGCCCAGGGTGGAAACTCAAACTGAGAATCCCACTTCACCTCTGACGTCCCCATCCACCACTGGCGCTGGGCTCTGTCAATCCTCCAGCCTGAAGAATCATGGGCTTTCCGGAGGGTTGGACCCAAATGGTAAGACCTACTCTGCCGTAACTTCATCATAAAGTCTACATTAAGGTTTTTCAAGCAAAGTAGATAAACACACACACACACACACACACACACACTGTGCTGGTACATTTTACCTGTAAAATGATCTGCATGGCTTCCAGTCACATACACAAAGTCTGATTTGTAATCCATCTTAATCCTTGATGCCTTCAGCTATGTCATACAGAGGCTTTTCTAGTTATAAATGTTATTGCCTGGCTGTCCTAGTTTTAACAGAGAGCAGCATTTGTTTCACTGAGGAATTATGTTGGGAATATAGGACAAATTTGATAGATAGCAACTGTTTGACAGAGCCTTAAATAGGAACAGACCACAGTCCCATTGCATCAGAAAGAAGTGCTTCACAGGCAGAATCCAGTGATGTTCAGACAGCTGACACACCGGTGGCACGAACATAGTTGTGGTGCTGAAAGTTCAGTGTAGTTACTTTAGACTTTTTCTATACAGATTGTTTTTGATAAGTACAGTTTTAGAGAAAATGTAAGGCAAGACTCATGTCCTTGATATTTTGTCTGCGGTGTTTGCTTGCAATATGCACGCATCAGCATTGCATGGGTGTGAATGTTGCATCAGGAGCAGCCAGAGTCAAATAACACAAGACTAAAAAATTAGAGACGCACCAGCTCTATCGGCTACCGGTATTGGACTATAACGGCAACAATCATCTGATATTTACCCACCATGTTTGAACATGTAACACACACATGTTCTGACTGGGCAGGGAGAAAAATGTGCGCTGTGTGGATTTCCAAAAAAAAAAGGTAATTTTCTTTTATTTTACATATTTTTGGAATACAATTTTTTCTTAACAGGGTAGACAGTCCTTATGTAAACATGTAATCAAACAACCCCCACAAAATAAGTGATATCAGTATTGACATCAGCTTTAGAAACAACCGACCATCTCTATCGATAAGAAATTTCCTTATTGTTGCATCACTACTTCAAACATATAGCTATGCAATTATGATATTTTAATACCGTCACAAGTTGCCTCTTTATTGAGTGGCTCATGTCTAATTAACAGTGAAGTCTCAGTTCAGAACCAGTGAACTCTCAGTTCAGGTGAATGAATAAGGCTAAGTATTCTGGGGGAAAAAAAAAAAAACATCAAGCAGACAAGACCATGCAAATCATGAGTCTTTTACTTTCATCCACACTGATACCCTGCAACAAATTTCATGTTCTTATAATTGTTATGACAGAGCAAAGCCTGCAGCTGAAGTTTCTGCTGGTCTCAGTTAAAGGCAGCTCCAGCCTCTCTGTGTGTTGGTTTTTCTACTTAAAGCCCACGACAGAACATGGAGAGGATGATGAATTATTTCCAGACATCTTGGTGACAGATAAGAAAAGTGCTGCACACAACAGTCCAAAGTAAACAGGCCTTCCCTTAACAGGGCATTTTACCAATTTACCTGCATATGAAAATTATGTTTCAAATTTTGCTTTGGTGCCCACAGCCATCTGATTTACTAAATTACTTATTAAAATTTTAAATTTACAATTTCAATTTGTGGTATTCCCATGTAGACGTTTTCATTTCGTGCAAGAGGAGTGTCAAAATCCAGGCACATTTTTTCTCCTAGTACAAACATTTTGTTGTATCCTGAAATGCATGTAGGAAAAGGATGGAGAGATGAAAGTCAAAGTGAAGATGACAGCCCTTCCAAACTAGTACTTGCCCTCAGAGAACGGCGTCAAGCTCGCAGCCAAAGTCAAAGTGCTGGCACTTCCTGTTGGGCACAAGAGGTAAGTGCAAAACTCTCTTCATGAGCTACGACAGAATGTGCTTCTCCAAAAATGCTTTTAAATATACATCGATTAGCTATAACATTATGACTACCCGACTAATATTGAGTAGGTCCCCCTTTTGCTGCCAAAACAGCTCTGATCCATCAAGACATGAACTCCGCTAGAGCTCTGAAAGTACGCTGTGGTGTCAGGAACCAAGCGGTCAGTAGCAGATTTTTAAAGTCCTGTAAGTTGCAAGATGGGGCCCCCGTGAATTGGACTTGTTTTTCAAGCATGTCCCACAGATACTTGTTTTGATTGAGATCTGGAGATTTTGGACAGGTCAACACCTCAAACTTGTTGTCTTCTTCAGACCATTCTTGAACCATTTTTGCAATGTGGCAGGACACAATATCCTGCTTAAAGAGACATCTATCGTCAGGGAATACTGTTTCCCTGAAGCAGTACACTTGGTCAGCAACAATGTTTAGGTAGGTGGTACATGTCAAAATAACATCCACATGAATGGCAGGACCCAAGATTTCACAGCAGAATATTACCCAAAGCTTCATACTGCCTCCACCACCTTGCCTTCTTCCCATAGTGCATCCTGGTGCCATCTCTTTCCCAGGAAAGCGATGCACACGCACCTGGCCATCCACTTGAAAACATGATTCATCAGACCAGGCCAGTTTCTTCAATTGGTCCTTAGTTCAGTTTTGATGCTCACATGCCCATTTTAGATACTTTTGGCGGTGAGCACAGGTCAGCATGGGCACCCTGGCTGGTCTGCGGCTACACAGCCCCATACGCAACAAACCGTCATGCACTGTGTGTTCTCACACCTTTCTATCTGAACTTTTTGGGCAATTTCAGCTACGGTAGCTTTTCTATTGTATTGGACTACACAGGTCAGCATGCGCTTCCCACGTGCATCGCCTTGGCCACCCATGACTCTGTCGCCGGTTTTCCTTCCTTGGTATGTCCTGACCGCTGCAGATCAGCAACATCCCACAAGAGCTGTAGTTTTAGAGCTTCTCTGACCCAGCTCTCTAGTCATCCCTATTTGACCCTTGTCAAATCACATCAAATACTTATGCTTGTCCATTTTTTGTGCTTCCAATAATGTTATGGCTGATCAGTGTGTATATTTTAGTTACATTATAAAATGAGAATGTAAGACGAAGAACAAAGTTAAAAAATACTTTCAAAACATGATTTGAAAATTTCATGAACTAAATAGTCTGGGCCCCAGAGGTTTTTTTTTCCCCCACACTGTGGAGCTTTTGTTTCCTCTCCTGTTATTGTCTGACTTTATCTTTCACTTCACCTATCCACCTGCTGCTCATTCTGTAATATCTGTAATATGCATTGAGACAAGTTGTGAAAGGTGCTATATTAAAAAAATGAATTTTATTAACAGAACTGTGTACTGCTTCTGTTAAAGTAAAAAAACAACTTAAGTAATTATTTAGTTTTAAAATTATTTTTAACAACTGACATGTTTAGATATTCTAACCAGATGATAATTAAACAAATTAAACCAGGGGTGTCAAAGCAGCGGGTGCAGGTTTCTCTTCAAACCAATTAATTCTTTTTAATTTGACTATGACCTTAATTATCAATTACTGGTACATCCTTGCATCTCTCCATTCTTTTCTGTCTGCACTTAGTTGTCTTAATTAATTGAGATAAAGAATGAGTTGTAATTGAAGAAAGTTAAAAGTGAAAATCTTGTGCTTTAAGATCTGTAAAAAAAAAAAATATATATATATATATCAAACATTACAATGTTGCTCTAACTGCAGTCTGGGCAGAAAATGTCTGAATAATTTAGGATTGTGTTTAATTCCAACCAGTAATCATTAATTATATTTTAATTGTAATAATTAATATGCAGAAGCAGGTGCCAATGACAAAGAATGCTTAATCAGGAGAAGTGACTTAAGTGGTCATGAACAAGAAATGGATTTAAAAATTAAAGGTATACCAGAACTGCTAAAAAAAAAAAAAAAAAAAAAAAGATAAGAAGCAACAACAGTAATTATTTTTAATGCCTTTAAAACTCTCATTAAAAGTTAGTTATGCTCGTTCTAGTTTCTGGACTGGTACAGTAATTATATAAACAAAGTCAGTAAACACTTTGGAAGTGTTTTTTTTTTTTTTTTTTGTCAGGGATTTACCAGATTTTCCCACAAGAGGGAGCCAACAGACAACAATAAGTAAACGTCTAACACTATAGTTTTCTGGTATACGGTAGTTTGGAAACTTTAAACTGGGATAATTTGATAAAAATGTTTTGTAAAAAGAGCAACATGCACAAGAACATCAATAATATTAATATATTTTTGATATTATGGTTAGCAGTGACCCTTGGTGCAGAACAAAAACTGTAATTTCGAATGTGTGATTCTTGACCTGAGAAGTGTAATGATGGGGGAAGGCTCTGGCATTGGACATCCTGGTCGACCATTACACTTGCATGAGGAATAAACCAAGAACACAAGTCACAAAGGCGGGGTCCTGAGTAGACACATATTCATGGTATACACCTACAGTCAGATCCTTTGGGTGCTCTAGGCAAGACCCTCATTGGCATTCTCCCTTCTCCCTCCAGACAGCACACCCTTATTTCCACAGTCTTTGACTGGCGAGATTTGGGCAGGGATGGTACGCAATGAAGCACTCTGAGTGAACATGTTTGCCGGAGTGAGCCTGTTTTTTAAACTATGGACGGAGGAGGCCGTTCATTTTGCTGATTCTTCGGCAAGTGGCACCCACTAGGGCACAGGTGGCCTATGTCCTATATCTAAATCTAGCCCTGCCTGCACTCTTTCCGTATCAGGGCAGAAACATTTGCATTCTCCCTTCACTAACGGAGCCCCCCTCCTCGGCCTCACAATCGAGATGCCCGCTGTTTGAGCTCTGCGTGTAGTCTGCTGCTTTCAAACTATATAAAGAGATCGTTTCCTCTGTGCTTACTTTAAAAAATTGGAAAGCTCAGGTGGTCTCAAAATGTTGGTTGTCGTACATAATATACAGAGGCAGTGTGTACATGTTTTGTAGAAATTTTCAAAAATATTTAAAATGTTAGCATTCCTGATAAGCAATGTTTCCCTCATCGTGCTTTATCACGGGTGTTTAACTGTGAGGTGTTGACAATATTAAAGATTTTAACGTGTCTGTTAAATAGGTAAGCACTTATGTGGGAGCGTTTGTTTAGACATACAATAATATCCATGGATATAAGTGGCAGTCTATTAAATAAGTGACATAGTACATCAGCTGTTAATGTGTTAGCAATTGTGTTAAATCTTTCAGAAACTAACGTTTGTGTTTAGTCTTTCAGTCCTACTTTTACTTATTACCCTATGAGCTTACACCTCAGAATGTCATGTACAAAAAGGAATAATAAAACTGAGGGATGTCACCTACAACACAAAGCACATGTCACCTGGTTGTACTTGGTGATGGAAATAGATTTTAGGCTCATTATATATGTGTCCTGTGTGACGCATTAAAACCTGTAACTCTGTCAGGCTGGGAAGAACGGAAGAAAGGTGCAGTAAAATGCAAATTATTCTTGAGGCCCTGCTTGTTGACCTGAGAAGCTGTTTTTCTTCTTTCTTGTCTGCCCATGGTGTATGTGGGGATGTCTGGAGTTCATACCGGCAGCATAAAAAAACCTGTAAATGCTTCAAGAAGCAATCTCTCAGGTGATGTGACACGCAAGGTTCGTCCCCACCTTGCGGACAAGAAGAACAGCAGAACAGTGACGCAGATGGGGGGGCCCTGTGGGAAGCTGTTTGGGCTTAGTTTTCAGGGAAGAACTTTCTGTCAGGATGTGAACTGCCTCTGCAGTTCAACTCGCCAGCTGTTAGGAGGAGCAACGGGTCTGTTACTACAGCCTCAGTAAATCAGTTCAGCTTTCAGATCTATACTGATTCTCACTTACAATTGGTTTGTAAAGACTTTTTGGCTCCAGAAATGACACGATCCAGTTCTTTTATGTGTTTATTTATGCATCTTTATTTTTTTGTAAGTATGTCAGTTGTTGCATTTTTAAATCAATACGCATTGTATTGTAGCCAAATGTCCGAGGTCGTTATAATACGAATAACTGGAAAATTCTAAGCTTTCATTAAGGACCTTAGCAGAAGGCTCTTTATGAGTGTTACCGTTTTTAAAATATTATTTCTTGTGTTCTTCTGCAGAATTAATTTATTTTAAAGAGCCCTTGGGGGAAGGAATGTGAGCCAGTTGGTCGATGAAAACGTTGCCTGTAAAACTGCCACAGAAAAACCAGGTCTTTGGCCCGAGACCCATATGTGAACTCAGGGAGTGGACAGAACAGCTGTTTTCTGAAACCTATCCCAACCCAGCTAAAGTGCCTTTAATTCACTGTTAGAGAAGCTGAATGCAGCACTCTGTGGTGTTAACTGTAACAGAGGCTGCCGGCTGAATGTCAAGATGTTTCCACTGGTCTTACAAGGCCAGATTGTAAAACCACACAATGGGACATCTCAGTGCTGTCCCCTTGTTGACAGGAGTGGCTGCAGTTTCAGGGTTGTTGTTGAGGCTTCCCTGGCTCTCCGAGGGATGACTGCACACTGTTGACCTTCAGAGGAAAGGGGCCCTGCCCATCCTCTCGCCCTGCAGAGGGAGATCGTGCAGCTGGTTCAACCCCACGTACTTGCCCGCTGCCTGGATGAGCTACACCCGCTGAGAAGATCAGAGCAGATAAAGGATTCTTAGAAAGAACTGCGCACTGTACACTTCTCTATATAAGGCAGCACAGTGGCCTGACTTCAGCCTGCTGGGATATGGGGGTTGGGAAGGTTCTCTAGAGACTGTGCAGCACCTTCTCCTGTTAACGATTAAAGCTACTAGTAGCAGCAGGTTTAACCGTTAAAGCCTTGCACAAAGCTCCTTACTTGTGTATCTTTGTGATTTCTATTCAGCACCCATGGAAGCGTAGACTCATTAATCTTCCAGAGGGAGACATCCTCACCGGCACCCTAGACATGGTGTGACTGGGTTAGGAAGAGTGAAAATAGCTCTTATTCATTTGAAAAATCACCTAGATGCTGAAGCAAAGTTACAAGAGAGATCTGGGGAACATTCCAGTCTGATGCCTGACAGGTATGCAGAGCGCCTTGTAGAGAACCATGTAGTTTACAAGGGACTGACTCTTCAACAAGCACTCTGCTCAGGCACCTGTTGTCTTATTGTGATTGTAATGAGCAAGGGAAATGCTTTAAGCAGGTTCAACAAAGTTCTGTTGTATGTCGCTCCCTTTCATGAGTTCTCTAATGATGCTTTTAACTACATATGGCTGTTCAGGCCCCTGTAGAGTACTGGAGCATCATGGGAATGCTGGGAAGTTTAGGCCTTTGTAAACAGGCCGATAATGCAGCTGCTGCAGCATCATATAAACACTGTACCATTGAGGACAAAGTCCTTAGCTCCGCAACTTTAACCTTCTGCCTCTGAGGCAGCAGATTTCAGCCTCCTACACCAGCCTGTGGACATATAAGGCATTGTTATCACCCCCAACTACACCCCCCCCCCCAGGCCAGAGCTGAAGCACAGAGAAGTTGTTGGATGTCAGCCAGAGAGTTCTGCCAGAACTGGAGCAGGGCTTTACTCAACAGGCAGAGAGAGAGAGAGAGAGAGAGAGAGAGAGAGAGAGAGAGAGAGAGAGAGAGAGAGAGAGAGAGAGAGAGA
>JABJVR010002431.1:0-17409 GCA_025773905.1 Chitala chitala
TTGCTGTATAATAATCTCAATATTAATTTTTTAAGAATATCGATGAGTAGTTAGAACAGATTTCAGTTTTTGGAAAGGGAATAAGGTTCACGTTTGTCACATTCAAGGAATTTGTTCTCTGCATTTAATTCATCCCCCAGAGGGCGGTGTTGGGCAGCCATATGCAGTGCCTGGGCTGGAGTTTGAACCAGGAGACTTCCCCAGCCCAGCCTGATGGTCTACCCATTAAACCACTTTTTTGTGTGTTGGTTTCAGTTATTCCGTTATTATTTGATACACCACGAACTGTGTTGACCTTTAATGAACCATCTCACTTGTTAGCACCAAAAACTAAGATCTGTGCATTGATGAAAACATTGGGTCCTCCTGACTTTGGCCTTGGAGCCAAAGAACCCTGCGACACTGCTGGAAGTCATGTGATCACATAAAATTCTCTATCTAGCTATATGACAGGCTAATGTTAAGTAAACATGTCATTAAAGTAATATGAGTTAAACAATTATGAGATGAAATTATTTAGTAAATGTTAATATTACTTGATGTTTTCTGTTTATTATGATATGAGTTGTACACCTTAGAGGTGCTTCATTTCAGTACTTTAAGTGAATGTTTTAAGGGTTAGTTTAGTTTTGATTAATAAAGCAGGTCAGGGTGTGTCTGGTTCAGGAGAGCCACACATTGGAAGTTAATATCTCGTTTATTAACGATGTTCGTTAAATGGAAGGAAATGAGGGGTACAGGAGCAGGTGGAGGCAGTATATTCACTGGTCTGAGAACAGCCCTCTTCATCTCAGGCTAGAAGTAATATCAGAAGTCAGGAAGCCAGTGGCGCCAGCTCAGGAGAAGAGAGAAAAACTGGGGACACAGGGTACTTGGGCAGGGGGGGCTAAGGGAAGGTGTCTCTGAACAGGAAACTCATGGTGATCTCAGTCTCCGTCCCATTGTAGCCATGGTCCCAGTGAGGGAATAGAAGCAAGCAGCACGGTTTGATGCAGCATAGGTGCAACAGGTGTGTGATGTCCCACAGGAAGTGATTAATGTCCTATAGAGTGCAAAAAGGATCCCAGTTTCTCAGAGCTGAACCCCACATACATTAAACTGTAAGCACTTTCAGTGTTGTGACTGTAAATCTTGGAAGGTGAGCACACATGTCTACAAGTGTTAAATGACTGTTTAAATGAAAGAAAAGAAAATGGCTATAATTTCTTAATGTGGTTATAGTATAGTAGGCATTTTAATCTACTTATATCTGACCAGTTATTGAATCCAGACTAATTCTTGATACGGAATATGAATGTTATCATTTTATTCACATGCATGAATGAGTTTCGTCCAGATTCTCTGCTTTCTTCTCACAGTCCATAGACATGTAGTGCAAATGATTTGTAAGTGATGAATTCGCCCTTGTGTTGCGTGTGAGTGTTCGAGCATGTATGCACGCATTTGCAAACTTGTATATGCATCCCAGTTCTTGTGCTGTGAGAGTTCTTATGACCCTAACTTATGTAAATAGGTTAAAAAATTATTTTTCAACCTGCCTTCGGTCAATTATTAATATAAATTTACAATGATTTTTCTTTCAGTGTTGGTAAGGTATACTACTGTTTTTCCAAATTGTAGGGTTTTCACAATTGCAAGATTGTGTTGGAATAATTTAAAATTTCATAATTTTTAAGGAAAATCTGTATATTTGGTCAGGAGAAAGCTTTGTACAGTGAAGGTCCTTTTTTTCCCATTCCTGTACAGGTGGTTGAAGGCAAAGTGGGACATGACAGAACACGCATACAGTACAGTATGAATGGTAAAAACTGTCACTCCGATTGTTCTACAGCTGACATTGTGTGTAACATGTCTGGAATACTGGCAGTATGTAATTTGTGTGTGTGTGTGTGTGTGTGTGTGTGTGTGTGTGTGTGCGTGCAGCTAACCATATATATACGTATAGCGCACTTGTGTACCGCTGTTAGTGTATATTGTGGATACAATTCACAGACTGTAATGTGTCTTTGTACAGCTGACCACATATGTATCTTGACCCTTTCAGCCTCTCTGTATAGCTCTGTGCTTGACACAGGTGTGTAAGTATCATTCACTTCATCCGTTCTGCCTCATCCCCGCCCTCAGGCTTACATGCTCTGGCGGTGTCAGTTCTGCTTTTGGCTGGGTTCTGGCAAAGTGGCACCTTCCAGGCTTCGATGGTCACCAGCCGGGTCCCACAGCTGGTGACAGCGTGTTCAGCCTTAGCCCTGCTGATCAGCGCAGGCCTCTATGCACGGTCCTTCTGGGCCCATCCTCATCAGCTGATCAACTATGGTGACAGAGGTACGTGCCAGAGTCCTCTGCATGGACAGCTGTAGGGGGACAGCTTACATTCCACTTGTCCGGCTCTTTTAAGAGTTCACCTTTGTTTCTGCCAGGTAACTTCCTGCAGGAGTTTGCCTTGGGAAGAGAGGCAGACCCGTCCATTGGTAGGATAGACCTGAAGCAGTTCACCATGGTTAGAATTGGGTTCATTGGATGGGTATGTGGCATTTGGCTTTTGTTATGTGTCGTGGTCCTACTGTGTGTAGATAAACTTCCACAAAGCTTTTCCCTCACCAACCAGGCCCTGGTGGACCTCTGTTACCTGCTAGCAGAGATAGAGATGAAGGGACAACCTACCCTCTCCCTGCTCCTGGTTGTCACATTTCAGCTCATTTACATCCTGGACTTCCTCATTGATGAGGTGATGTCATTCTGCTGCTCCTTCCTGTAGATGGTTATTCTTCTCCTCCATCTCCCCATAACCCTCTCCTGCCATCTGCCTTTAACTTACAATTTTCCTTAACTTGCCTTTAAAATACACTACGTATTTAAAATAAGTCCAGCATCCAGGAGAGACACTTTGTTTCATTCCTCGGGTACCATGATGTCAAACGCTCAGAGGACCTGCTGTCTGTCTCTTTTTATGTCCTCATGGAAATAAATAAAACCAAGAACAGTACTAAACATCCATCTATCCTTTACCCAGCTGTTTAGTCTGTTCAAGGTCACAGGTGGCCTGGAGCCTATCCCAGCAGCCTAGGGTGCAAGGCAGGGGACCCTCTGTACAGGGTCTCAAGCCATTGCAGCAGTGCTAAACATTTGCTACACTTATCTGCTGTAGAGCCACAAAACAGTCAGATTCTTTCACACCTTCCAAATTACGATAGTCTTGGTCTTCCTATTTCTGCCATCTGATTTCTATATTTATCAGGCACCCTAATGAGATGTGCATGTATTTTCACATTTTCACTCTCCAATTATGACCCATTAAATTCGTACATTAGTAATAATAGGCATTAACTGTTTTACTGTCTATTTGTGTCACACATAATGTTCTGTATGTGGGCTGGAACTCTGTTCTCCGCTTTGGTGGTTATGGCAGTTCATGTGCATGAATTACACTGTTATGTTGAGATCACTTAACAGGGATGTGGTGTGATTGCAGCTCTTTATTTTACATTATAAGATATCAGTACCAAACTGTACATGTGAAAATTTCACTTCACAGTGTGAGCATTCATTTATCTTTACCTTTGCACTGATAAGCTTTTAATGCATTTCCTGCATGCATAGAGCAAAAAAGCCACAAACAATACTAAATGCTAAGCACAGTAGAACAAATACTGGAGGCATGTCTGTTCAGAAAAGAAGCAAGGTGGCCTAGTGTCTGTAGTCAAAATCTGTTTTGGAAATGTTTGCATACACCAGGAAGAGAATCCCTGCCTTATATCACAAGAAAAATGTCTTAAAGTGCAGCGGTGCTTTTCAGCTCGTTGTTGAATGCCTGAAGTGAGGACACAACACCAACAATGTTTAAGTTTCAGGGAACAAGACATCTGCTGGCAGTTGAAGTCTAGCCCGTTACACACCAGTCCTTCTGTTACCAACAGGAATCAGTTTTACCAACAAAGGAATACACAGAGGACGGCATTGGCTTCGTTATGGTTCTCGGGGAGTACATATGGATACCATTTTACTCCAGCATTCCTCTTTATTTTCTACTGCATCGGCCTGTTCAACTCAGCCCTGTGGTGGCCTTCCTCATCTTCCTTATCTTCGGTAAGACCATTCACAGTCTGTTGTTCCCTTTGTGGGCAAACTTTTATTTTTGTTGGAAATGACCATAACACTTCTGAACACATTTATCTAACGTCATATGGACAGTTACCTAAATTAGTCACACTTCCCATCACATGACTTCTCATAGATGGAGAAACTGTTGCTGGACGCTAACTCTATAGTTGGGCACAGTGTCTTCCACCCCGTGTTTTCTTTATTTTCCTCCCTTGTTCATTATACTATGGGCACACCAGATGGCATTACTAACAAGCTGCAGCTTTTGTTGAACAACTAAAATAAAATTCCTCTTTTTCTCCATCCGGCAGGATGTGGCTTTGCGGTCTATTATCTGTCCAATGACCAGAAGGACGAGTTTCGCAAAAATCCAAATAACCCTGCCTTTGCTCGTATGTATACTGGTTCATTATGTCCAAAGATGTATGTGGATATCACCTATTCCATATAAAACATGCTCTCCCCTGTAGACATGGAGACCCTCCCCAGCCCGACAGGAAGGAAGTTGCTGGTATCAGGTTGGTTCGGGTGGGTGCGCCATCCTAACTATCTGGGTGACATCCTGATGACCATGGCCTGGTGCCTGCCTTGCGGTGAGCAATACCATAGGGTTCTTGCATAATATCCTCTCACCATTGCCACAAACGAATTGCAGTTTGACAAAGTCAATATTTTGTTTACCCCTGCAACTTCCTTTGTGTGGTGCCTTGCATTTCCCTAGCACATAGTTTTAAAACTGGGCTCAGAACTACACAGCTCACGTGGATGTCAGAAGGCTGAGGTTACAGTGGTACAGGACTCGTTTCTGTCATAGGAGAGTGACTGTTATGGAGGTGCTTGCTACAAGTAAACGGGTTCTGTGTGGCATGCCTCACCGTAACTTTTCCCACACCAGGATTTTCCAGCTTTGTGCCCTACCTGCCAGCCTTGCAGTGTGCCAAACTGCTACGAGACCGGGCCAATGACATCGAGACGGCATGCAGTCAGAAACACGGCGAGGCTTGGCAGAACTACTGCCATCGTGTTCCCTTTAAGTTTGTGCCATACGTGTACTGAGCACTGTCAGGATCTGATGTGCCCAAAGATTGTTCTGTCCCTCTAGAATGTGTGTTAAGCATTAAGTAAAGTTCCTCTTTTGTCATCTGGTTCCATAATAATTTGGGATGCTTCCATTTCTTGTGAAATTTTGATTGCATCTGTGTAGCCTACATCATATGTCATGATACTGTTTCAGAACCTTTGTATTTCTGTTCTCCCTTTGTTAGTAGGGGTTCCCCATGGTTACTCCAGTCTCGTGATTAGTGTTAGCCTACATTGTCTGTAGACTGTGTGAATGTCCCATCACCATTTGGTATCCAATTCACGCGATTGACAGACTACCTTATATCTCCTGAATTGCGCATTTTACTGCAATTGTAATGTTATGAGAAATTGCCTCACATGAAAATATCACAAATGGTTGTAAAATAACGTTTTCTTTCTAACTGGTGTCAATGAAACGAGATTACCGATTCACATAACTTAGTTATGGTGTTTCTCTTTATGAATTGAATAGCATTTTCTCAGTTTCCCCTGTACACAATCTCCATATTTTAAAGCGGGTCGTACTGAGTGACGTTTTCAGCAATAGAGGATGGTGTATCCACAAAAGAAAATTGATTATAATTCTGACCCGTACTCTTACTCAGTGATATAAAAACAGGCAATAACGTGAGTACAGAGCAACGTACGATTTATGCAAAGCGTTTAAATGTTTACATTTTTACATCAACCATTACAATATCAATTGTGATGTTTATATAAAGACCGACGCTGTAATCTGTAAAAAAAAGGATTATCGAACGGTCTCAAATATTTTAATTTGATTATTAAAATGCTACATTTGGTAGTGACAGTCTGACACAGAAACCTGACGAAATTGCAAAGCCATAAATTTGAGGCGGTCAATGGAAGTAAACAAGAGCAGCTAGTTGTGGCTGTCAGTCAATGTAAAAAAAAAAAAAAAGACAAGACAATAGATATCATGTTGAAACTAGAGCGGCCCGTCCGTATGGTTTGCAGACAGCAGTGTGTGGTTGCTGCACCCAAAAAGTAACGTCTTCGTACATTTTAACTGCGCATGTATCACGCTGTTGAGTTTCACTGGTTACGACAAATTGAGTATATATTTGATTGCTAAAGGACGAAAACTGTTTTTCTTACACTTGATCAAATACATGTTCACAAACAAAACGGCACACTGTAATAAATCAGACAACCGGCCCTTTATCTATTAATGCCCTTTTATAGAAGGGCATTAATATGCAGTTTCAACAACTAGTGATTAGTTGCATTGACAGTCCACATATTCTCAGTTTCCTCGTACGGGCCTGGTCGCCGATCCAAACTTTGGCACCTCTCAGCAACTGAAATTGCACGTTTAATAAATCGTTACAATTATCGTTGAAGAAACACAGCTATCCACGATCCTAGACGTGTTCAAAACAACCAGGATTTGGCAACTAGCGAAACATACAGAGCTTGTTTAAAAAAAAAATATATATATATATATATATATATATATATACAGAACTTGTTTTAAAACTGTAACAACATACATTCAGTAAAATACGAACGTATTTTGTTTCAAAACTGATATACTATTTTGTTTGTTTATCATCGCTTCAAAAATTGGTCCGGTCATAAACTGTTCTTTGCATGAAATTTTTAAAACTGACGTCATTTTACAACAGATTAAAACAACTATATTTATTTTTTTTGTCTTCTCCGGCACTTTTGTTTAAGGTGACGCGTCTAGCGTTTGTAGAATTTCTAGCTGCGGGAGCACCCCTGCAACCGGAAGCTTGTAGCGCGCGCGCACACAGAGCGTGTTATAGCACGGAGCGAGCACGCGCACGCAGCGTGGAAACGATGGTGTTTGGAATGCAGCCACTCTGAACAATAACAATCTTTACAGGGAGGACAAGTAGTACATTTTGATATCATCGAATTATAAATGGAATCGGATCGGAAAAGGTAACGTTTGTTATTTACATAATACTGTACTTGTTATTTGCTTACCTAATTTAAAATTATTCTTGTTTGAGACACTTGTTTATTTTGAAGTACAGTACAATGCGAAGTACTAGTGCTACAGTACCTAACATTATTTAATTACTCAGTTCTATGTAAAATTTATTAATTTAGAAGAACTTTAAAAATGAAACAGTGACATCAATTTTTTTCTTCCTTACTAGTAGTACAATATCACGTTAGTGTGGTATTTGCAGAGCGAGTTATAGACTGTATTTACATTTACGCACAGACATGTTTTACTTCATGCAGATCACATTTTTCGGGGTTAATATTGCATAATAATCGTTTGAAATAAAACAGTACATATGCGGTCCTCGTTGCAATTATTTTTTAAAGGCAAGATTTCAGTGTACATTGTGAAAATATAATGCAAGCAGCACTTGCGGTTTCCCCATAATTGGCTAATGATTTCTCACCTGAAAAACAAAACATTTTTACAACACTTGCTAAGACAGGTTAATGGTTTTGATCGCATTGTTTTTAATGCCACATGTCCCAGACGGCCGTAGGCACTCTTTTGGATCGGTAGAAAATGCGACCTGGAAATGATCTACATTTATGTTGTACTGGTAGATGTTTTCTAATTAGTGAAAGTAGAGTCAGAAAGAATAGCAGCATGTAAGAGCCGTGTGTGTTTTATCAGACACCGGAGCCGTTTGTGACAGCCAGCAAAGCGTACGAGTGTAAATGAAGTTGGCTGCATAGTGCGGCTTTCATCTGTGAACGGAGTGTGTGACTTCTGTACGAAGTGGAAGTAGCCATCTGGCAGAAAACTGTAAAACACAGCAGAACCAGCCATGCTTAAGAGAACTGATGTTAATCTCTAAGTGAATAAATAACGTTTTAAAAGAAATTAATGTACGGTGGACACGTGAACTGCTTCCAGCCTCGTGTTACAGACCATCACAAGTTTACTGGCTATCTGACCACCTGGCCAATATGGCCTTTGTTAGAAGCCAGTCGTTTCCTTCAAGTTTCATGGTTTTTTTTCTGCACAGCTGCTTAGTTGACCTACTTATGTTATTTCCTTAATTGTAAATATTGACCTATTTCTGCAGCCAAATATTTTCATAATAGTTTGGGTGTGGCGCTCTGCTGACTAGTGCACCAGTAAGCTCCTCCCAGTGTCTCGCAAGCTTTCCGTCAACAGTTTGCTAAGATACTTCTGTCTTGTGCCTTGTTTGTCTGACTTACTGAACAGCAGCTAGAACCTTGGAGTACTTTACAGCTTGTAGGGCTGGGTGCTTGTCAGTGCCTTACAGCTTAAAACACATTTTCTAAAATGACCCAGTTTCTGTCCTTGATATGTCATTGCGGCCCATTTTTAGTTTAGCTGTAACTCGCCTTTCTGTTATTCCAAAGTAGAAGATCAGTCTTTATACTGTCAGTTAGTAGTTGCAAAATTAGAGGTGATGAAACCTGTACAGCTAACAGCTCTATGCAGCCTGTTGGAAGAGTTCTGTGAGTGTTTGTGTGTGTGTGTGTGCCTGCCTATGCTGGCTTCTCCCCTTCATTCCCATCCCTGTTGGTTGGGAAGTACACTGTGTACTCGGCAGCAGAGCACGCCCGCACGCCTATTCTTGCTGTCCAGCCTTTTGAAAGCCTCAGTTCCTCAGTGCTGTTATTGTTGCGCAGAGCTCCTGACGTCACAGGTGGTGGGGGAGGGGGAGGTCTGAGCGGAGCAGGCTCTATTTCTGTGTAGGGAAGAAATAACCTTCAGCCCCCCCCCCCCAACAGGACTACAAATACCTGAAGTGTTTGGGGCCATTGTGTGTAATTACATTCTGTGAGGTGCCTCTCCGTGCTCTGAGTTCTGAGTTGTGCATTCAGTGCCCAGCTAAGGGGCTCATTTCCCAGCATGCAGCAGTAACCATTAAACAATCATCTGTTGGCGGTGGCAGGTTCACATATTCCTTAGGAGCAGAGTGTTGCGCAACACAACACTGCCTGAACTTAAGTGTGCGGTCTGACTGTGCTTCAGCGTTACGTGGCTTCAGCAGCAGAAGCGCACGTTATGATCTAACCCCATTAAGTAAATGGAGCTTCTGTTCTTATGGAGATTGCGGGAGGCAGAGTGTCATGGTGATGGTTGTCTTAGAGCTGAGTCCCATTTGGTGAGAAGGTCTGGGCTTGGAGAAGTTTCTGTGTGCTGATCTGTGCTCTGTCTTTACTCCTCTAGTTTTGCATCGCTTGCTGAAGCCTCCCTCATGTGTGATTATTGTTTGCCCTTCCTGCTTCTTCTCTGTCACCACCATATGGCTCGAGTGTTTTTGGAATACAGCCAAGCTGAAAGAATTTTTTTTTTTAGTGAGGCCCCTGACCACAAATACAGCCAACTAGGTCAAGATTTGTGTATATGTCTACATATATAAATGTATACATGTACAAACTGTTGCATAGGAGAACATTTGCTCGACAATGGCTATTGAAAAAGATTTCCAAACAAGTAAAAATGAAAGAATAAATTACACTTTTTTTATGTTTGCATTGGATAAATTGGACCATATAACTAAATGTCGTTTCACTGACAATTTGTACGGAAAACACTCAGAACAGAAGGTTTGAAAAACAGCGTAAAAAGTTGATTTAAGTCTGAGGCCAGAATCACACGTATGCGTGTGCAGGAATGTAAAATGCGTCACGGCCAGTAATATCAAGGCTGAGTTTGTAAAATAGACCATGCATAGTAGGTGTTTTTCTCAAATGGTTTAGGCTGAATGAAGTTGATTAATTTGGTTTGTCTTAAGTATCTAATTGAGGGACATGTTCCCCATAAAGCACGGGTGTCCAATCACAGTCCTGGGGGGCCGCAGTGAGTACAGGTTTTTCTTCCAACCAGTTTATTTATTTTAATTTGACAACTATCTCAATTAAATATCAGTTACATTCTTGCTTCTCTGTATTCTTCCTGATCATTTGCATATGTCTGCACTTTAGTTGTCTGTAATCATTTGAGTGAAAATTAGTTACAAAGAAGTTTAGAGTGAGTCTCTTGTGCTTTCAGGTCTGTAACAAATGTATAAATCACACATTACAGTATCGCTGTATCCAGAGTCAGAGTAGAAATTCTGAATAATTTAGCATGGTGTTTTATTGAAACGAATAATTAGTTGCATTAAAATTGTAATAAATTAATAGCAGAAACAGGTGCCAGTGATTTAAGAATGTTTAATCAGGAGCAGTGATGTAAGTGATTAACAAAAAATTTATTAAAAGATCAAAGTATATCATAATTGTTAAAAAAAATTGGAAGAAGCAACATCAAGTCCTCAACATGCTTTTGAAGTTCTTTTTAAAAATGAATAAAGCTTGTTCATAATTTCTGGCACAATTATTTCTTGACACAAGTATAACAATTATACAAAAAAGTCAATGGCATTAAGGTTCAATTCACAGCAGAAATTGGCTGAAACAAAAACCTGCACCCACTGCGGCCCTCCAGGACCATGATTGGAAACCCCTGCCATAAAGGGCAGTTTTTTCCCTACGTAGAATGGTTTAGTTGTTGTGAAGGTCCTTTTAAAATGGCTGCTCTTTGGGCTGAAGGAGAGTGATAAAGTCCACCAGGAGTTGGTCACCAACACGACCTTTAGCTTTTGGGATTTGACCCAATTTGGGTGATTTCATATGACAAGTGTTATCTTTGTGTTTGTTGTTAGGGAAGTTAGTAAAGCAAGAGCTCAACAGATGTCTTTTCTAGTTTTAGATCACTAGAAGGTGGTTGGAATGTTCCTTATTGGTGATGAACTTTTTTTTTTTTTTTTTTTTGGCAAACATTTCAGGAGACTGGAGTTTGATATTGGTAAGCAGAGATAAAGACATGTTTTAGAACGTGGTGCAGATCCAAGGCTGTGTACTCTGAACTTTCCAGACTAAAATCCCTGCGCTGTATTGTTTAAATTGCTACAGTAATGGGACCTGTCCAAAGGTAAAGTAAGACACGGCCGTCCGGGGAAGGCTGTGGACTTAAGAAATTTATTTGACAAAATAACGGCAGGGACACAGGTTAGACAGATTTTGCACGTTAGGGAAGTTTGGACTGTGCATGAAGAAATCGCTTCTACCTGCATCTGTTGTCACAGACTGAATTTACTTAAAGAGCGGTTTAGATGAAACCCAGTAAGCGCAAATGCAGAACACGTGTACTGTGCAACCTCTGTGTGCCCGTTTAGTGTTGTTCTGCTTCAGCGCTCAGCTTCAAGTTGTTACAGGACCAGCTCTTACAGCTGTTCATTCCCTCCATTTTAAAAGGGGACCTGCCTTTGTCCAGACTTGCTGTAAAATCAGGCTTCTGCCCAAACGCCCAGAGGACGCCGCTCTTTTCACCCAAGTCTTCGGCCGCTCTGGGAACGTGCGATGCGACAGCGTGTCGATTGGTGTGTGGGATGCAGCGGGGGACGTCTGTGGCTGAACAACTAACGTGCTTTTGAATTCGCTCGTCGGACATCATCCAACAAACTGCCTCGCTAACTACGTTACGTAATAAGATTTCACTTATTAACCCCTCAATGGTGCCATAGAGCTTTGATTTTATTTATAAAAGTCAAACATGGATTCTCTCAGGAGTGTGTCTTTATAAATACTACTACATCCAGCGCAGTGGTTTGTGAGGCTCCTAAAACAGTGTTCTTTCTGGTGTTGGTCTCAGCAGAGGTATTTTCTGGGCCCCAGAGCTCCAGTTTCACCACCTGGCCCCATGGCATCATCTGAAGTGGCACTTGGGCGCAAGGGTCACTCATTGCCGAGTTGGGGTCAATCCAGTAGATGAAGGTCACCAACATGATACTCCACCATCATCCAGTATTATTCAAAGCTAGCAGTAACAGCATAAAGCATTTAAATGAACAGCAATCAAACCTGCTATCGCATGTTGCTTCTTATGTGTTTTTTTGCATTAAGCAGTTCAAGGCACACATCCTGCTGGTGAATGAAGTGTTAGTGTGTAACGCTGACACTCCAGCGGTTGTGGTAAATGCATGCATGCTTTCATAAAGGTGAAGCTGCACCTTTAAGCACCGTGATGTTACCTGCACTGCTCCTGAGAGTGACATGGTAGTTAATGGAGAAGTTCACAGCTGCTGGCAGAAAGAAGCAGGTCAGATGAGTAAAATCACTCCCGTTTTGTGTGAGTGGAGCGCAGCCTAATTGTTTGACTCTGAAGTTCACATCACCTTCTGTAATGTGGAGTTTGCAGTATTATTTCAGTTGTACTTGTGTTGTATATGCTTACTCAGATTCTTGTATTCTGGTTTAATCTTTAACTGATTAAGTACTAATATAAATACTTATTGTGGCTCCATGTAATACTCGGTCCACGCTGTTAATTGACCACCTCACTGGCTGTATTTATTTCGTAAATAATAAACAGTTTTTTCAGTTCATTGTTGTATGGGCAGATCCGCAGTAGCCTGATGAAGTTTGCTCAGAACAGGCAGTATCTCCACGTTTGTGATGTCTGCCCACACCGGTCCTTTAATTTTGAGTTGCAAGGTCTCTAATCCCTTTTATTTGATGGCAGGTACGGCAGGTCTGCCTGCTTGTCAAACGCTTCTGTGAAAACAACACACACAGGCTCCTCCCCCTCTCTCTGTAGCGAGATATGTGTCCACTCACTGTTCTCACAAAGCACTGCTTGGATAGTTGGGCGGAGCTTGGTGGTGTTTGCATTTTCTGTGTGTGTAGTTTTGACTCGGCCCTTGTTCAGATGGTAGCTGTTTTATGAAAGCATGCTGCAGGCTGTGTCGTGTGTGTGTGTGTGTGCGTGCGTGTGTGTGTGCGTGCGTGCGTGCGTGCGTGCGTGCGTGCGTGCGTGCGCGCGCGTGTGCGTGTTTGCTTGCTTGTGACTCCAGATAGTAGAATAGCTGCTACTGAATGGGTTTAAAAAACCAAAAGTTGTCCAAACCAGTGTCCAACTCTGTGTACAAGATCAACATCCAAGTGTAAAAAGCAGAGATGTGGGGAGAGAGCCGTCCCAGATTAGGCCCAGAGGGAGGGGGAGTACGGGGGCTGGGAGCCCGCATGTCATAAACAGTGTAACAGAGCCTCCCTGTGTCAGGAGGGCAGCTGAAGCTGAAGGCAGCTGGGGGTGGGGTGGGAAGGAGGGGAGCGAGAGGGAGAACTTTCTTCTGCGGAAGGAAAGTTGGCCTGAACATGTTTTTCTCATCGAGAAGAGACGGAGCGACTGACTTCTCCCTGGACCTTTTACATGCTGATACGGGAAATGAAACAATGGATTTGTGAGGCGGAGGGCCTTTCATGGCCTCCTTTTGTTTAGTGGTGGTGACAGGCGGCTGTGGATGAGTTTATTGATAAATAAACTGCTTTAGTGGGCCTGGCACCTGGCAGGGCTGAATATCTGGGTTTCAAGTCGAGCACGTTTTACATGGTGAACTTGATGAAAAAGTGTTTGGGCTTTTAAACGGAAGAGAGCTGTGTAACTGTGGCAGTTTGGGAGGCTGTTGGTGGAGGCGGAGTTTCTGTAATGCGTGTGATTGTGGCGTGTGAGTGGCAGCCGCAGTGGCCTGTCACACGCCTCGTCTCGTCGTCCTTCAGCAGGCCGAGCTCCGAGATGAAGAAGGTGCGGTCCCGCGATGCGGCCCGCTGCCGCCGCAGCCAGGAGACGGAAGTGTTCTACCAGCTGGCTCACGCGCTGCCCCTGCCTCGCCGCGTCGCCTCGCACCTGGACAAGGCTGCCATCATGCGCATGACACTTAGCTTCCTGCGAATCCACCACCTCTTCCGCTCAGGTGAGCAGCACACGATAGCTTGCTGTCAAGCGGAGTTCAGGGGGCCGGCCATCACAATGATCAGTGCTTGTGCTTCTCAGGAGGTTTGAAAAAGGAGATGAAGGCAGAGGAAGAGGAGGAGGTGATGGATGGGTTGTACCCCCGAGCCCTGGCCGGGTTTGTCATGGTGCTGACTGAGGAAGGGGATGTGATCTTCATTTCAGAGAGCGTCAGCAAATACATCGGCATCACACAGGTACGAAGAGTCTGCAAGACACACTGCTGATACTGGCTTGTGCCTGACACTTGTAACCATAGTGAACTTCAGGAAGAGCCTCTGGCCTTGCGCGTCTGTACGTCTGCGTGTCCGTACGTCTGCCTGCTGAGCTGGCACACCCACAGACCGCTTCCCGGCTGAGGAATAAAGATGTCATAAACCTGTTCTGACCTGCTGAAAAATGAGCAGCGCTTCAGTTAGCAAATACCTGCCAATTTGGAAAACAAGCCCCGAGTCTGTCAGACATGCAGCGAAAACAAGTTTTACTAGTTTCAGAGTAAACATGCCAGGCCAGTGTGGCCACGCCAGACATGAATTATAATTTGGGCAAAAACTGTTCTAGGCGTTGCCAAAGAGATGCTGTGTGTCTTGAACATTCAGCAATCTTAATCTTCCTGAATCCTACAGGCAAGCCAAGAACTAAGGATGCATTGGATCACAAAACTCATGGGGCGGATTGTATTGCAGTTTTTGACTCGTGGATCGTATTTTGTATCAGCGTAAAAAGAGGGAGATAAATATAATTTAGCATTTATAACTTAAAGGGCTTTAAAAACGTCTAAAGAAACCAAATAAAGGAATTAAAAATTGTACTTTAACATGTGAAGGGTGTATGCCAACCCTAATTCCAGTGAAAACACTGACTCTTTAAAATTTTATGTTAGCTAGAAATGGATGTAAAATGCCTAAGTACCGAAAGGACATGTATGTTTTCATTGCAACTCCATCAGGGTTTAAGGAATTATTACTTAAAAAGTAACAGCAGCAGTAAAACTGTATTTCACACTGTGATGGTTAACATTTTCAGTTAATTCACAATTCACATGCATGCTGTACCATGGGGGGGGGGACCATGCAGATCATGGATCAACTATGGTCTGTTGCACTCTGTCAACAAACCACACACACAAGGGTTAATCAGAGTGCTGGCCCAAGTTTTAGTCATTCTGCAGTATGATACATTTAAATATGAATTTTTTACATGCATATTTATACGTGTCTTCCTTCTGTTTTTGCTTTAACTAGCCTGACGTCTGTTAATTACTCAAGCCTTGAGACAGCTTGTTTGTGTTGTGTGCACAGAACAGCAGACAAATGACCATTCCCTGTGTACTAATGCGACTGTTGAAATGTAATGGGGAGTGCAGCTGTGAACAGTTTTTGGTGTAAATAAAGGTTGAGCAAACTGGAATGTGGTGTTTAGACCTGTACCTGTATCAGGCCTTCTTACCCCTTCGTGCCGTTGTCATCATTGGTGACTTGATGAAGCCTGTGAGCTGCTTCTTATAATAATGTTTAGAAATGCATAAAACACAATACACAGGATTACAGAGAAAACTAGCAATATTGAAATACATAGATTACAATGGAAACTTCTGGAACCTTTTGAAGCTTGTCCACAGAGCTTCCTATGGACAACGGGTTAAGAAGCCCTGATATGCATGCAAAAAACTAGTTCAGCTGCATATGTGCGCATGTGTCCGTGTGAGGGGTGTCTTACAGGGACTCTGTCTTTTAGCTCGAGCTGCTGGGCCAAAGTTTGTATGACTTTGTCCACCCGTGTGACCATGAGGACCTGCGGGACATCCTAACGCCAAGACCAGGTCGGGGCACGTTGTGTTCCTTTAGAAGCAAATTAACTCCAGACACACAGGGAGACATTAGCTTTGGTGAACTGCGTTCTGTGGGATTTAAAAACAGCTGCTCACTGTCTTCCCTGTAGGTCTGTCCAAGAAGAAACACTCGGAGCAGTGGACGAGACGGAACTTCTTTCTGAGAGTGAAGAGCACCCTGGCCAGCAGCGGCCGTACTGTGAATCTCAAGTCTGCTACCTGGAAAGTGTGTACCTTACCTGTCTTAACCACCATTGCTGCTAGCATGCAGCTGAATTTAAAATTCCTACCCTTGATCACTCCTGTGATATGGGCTTTTTTAACTTCCTCTGCTTTCAAATTTACATTTTTATGCTCTGTCTTCACCCCATGTAAAGTGAGGATATAGTGACTTTTTTTTATCAATGATGAGTGAGTTTGAAGTTTTCTGTTTGTCTGTTTATTAGAACACCTATGAAGCTGAGTGATGCTTATTGTTAAATGTCTCAGTGCTGTTATACTGCGTATCACTACTCATGGAATGTCTCTTGTCCAATCAAATCAAACCAAACATCCCAGTGGTGTTATACTGTATATCAGCACTCTTGGAATGCCTCTTGTCCAGTCAAATCAAACCAAATTCCTTGGTCAAAACTAACTTTGTATAAACACATTTATACTGACTCTATGCTTCATAAGTCCTGTTGTTTTGGCCTCTTTTCCGCAGGTGCTACACTGTAGTGGGCGCATGCTGAGTCACCACACAGAGGATAACGTGTCGCCCCCTGCTGGTAACTTCCTCACTCTGCTCTGTGAGCCCATCCCCCACCCCTCAAGTGTGGAGTTTCCTTTGGATGGCAGCACTTTTTTAACTCGACACACCATGGACTTACGTTTTACACACTGTGAGGGCAGGTGAGACCAAACTAGCCTGGATTTAGTTATGTATAAAAAGTGGTTAGTAATGACAAACAATCAAACTGTTGAAATGCTGATGTTATAGATATAGCATAGATATGTATAGTTACTGTATAAAAGTACAGAATTAATAAATTTTAATTACAGTTTGTTCTCCTTTTGCAAAAGCCTGAAAGCATAAAATGTTGTGCGTCAGACGTTAATGTTATGAGTACAAGCTGTGCTTCTCTGAGGGTCCCCTGATTAGGTTCACAGTCCCTGGGCTCAGAGCCCAGAGCTGTAACATGTGCTTCTGCAGGTGGACTGCCTCTGTCGTCATCAGATCTTCACAATCTGTCAGTGAAGGCGTTTAAAATGTTTAATACACATGACCACTTACCCCTAGATGGTTTGTCCAACACCCCCCGCCCAGCCTGGCTGGGACTCGAAAACTACAGGGCAGTTTTTAAGTCCCAGTCCGTCAGCGCACGTGTAGGTGTGTGTTGGCACAGGGCCGGTGTGGCATTTGACAAATGACTCTTGGCAATGACACATTTGCACATGTGGAGTGCTGGGCTGAGCTCTGCTGGCTGGCGGCTCTTCTGGAATCTGCAGGGAGGGGGTGTGTGTGTGTGAGAGAGAGAGAGAGAGAGAGAGAGAGAGAGAGAGAGAGAGAGAGAGAGAGAGAGAGAAGGAACATTTTGTCATATAACCTGGCAGGCAGAGCAGCTGACAACCAGCTCTA
>JABJVR010002432.1:0-17409 GCA_025773905.1 Chitala chitala
TGCTGTATCCTTTAACATCCGCTTCAGCCACTCTGGCCACACGCCTTGACTTCGTAGAAGTAGAACTTTTTGAAGTGCAATTTATTGTTACATTGTTGTTTTAGCTGTTAGTGTTAATGACAATTTAATTGTCTGTTTGATGCCATGTTTGAAAACAAATAAAAGTGTGAGTTTCACACAAGGAAAGCCGGTTGTACAGAAACGAACATTCGAATAGTAAAATATCAATTTGAATAGTAAAAAGTTAAACGAATATTTGTTATTCGAATATTCGTCTGCATCCCTACTTGTCACCCATCCCTCTAAACTGTGGATGCTGCATTTTAAAAAGCAGCCAATAAATACTACTACCACAAATTAGGCAGGCTCTTGAATTTTATTTTTAAATGTTTCAGAGATTTCTTCATTGTGTAGGAGTGCACTGTACAGAAGGCGCAGCCAGGAGCTAATTTGAAAATGCTGAGAATCTTCTCTTTAAAAAGAAAAAAGGATATATATATAAAACTGTGTATTCAGTACATAACAGTGCCATAGTTTCCTTAAAGCCCTTTGACTGTTTGGTCATGTTAGGCCAAAACAGAATGCAATACTTGAAGTTGTATGCAGCCCTGTTGTGGATAAAATGCACGTTATGGGCGCCCCCAGGTGAGGAGGTGCAAAGAGTGGAAGGGGAGGAGACAAGCCTCACTGCCCTGCAGAGTCAGGGAGCTGCTCTGGCAACCCTGCTGGTCAGCTGCTGCTCGAAAAAAGGGAAAGCAGCGAAGAGTATGGGAAAAAGTCAGGCCTTATAAAGGGCAATGAGAACACTGGGGCAGCCAAAACAAACAGCTTCTGCCATGGATGTTTCCTGTGGCCAGAGCTTCCTCAGAGGAGCAGGCAAAAGCAACAGAGTCCGAGTTGTTTCTTAAGGTGGCGAGTGCATCTTGTTATTCAGTTTGTTTTGCCTCCATGTGTTTGTTTCCTCTGAAGAAAATGGTAGCGTGCGCACACACACACACACACACACACACACACACACACACACACACACGAGACACACTTTCACCTTGAACACCACAGCACTCCCGTTGTCTGACAAACAACCCGGGTGCAGGCGCGGGGAGGCAAAGCAAGGAAGGATCAAAGTGGCCCAGGTGCTCGGCCTCATCGACAGGTAATAATTAACACGGAAGGACTGAGGGAAGGGCCGCGCAGGGGAAGCACCAGCGCCCGGCACCGGTGCTGATTAACTGCCCGCACTAACGCTCACGCCTGCGCCCAGAGTGGTAGTGAGGGGATGAATGTCCCACAGCAGGCCACCTGCCATCACTGAGACCATAATAATCCATTTACGTCCTGCTCCATTTTCACCAAAACCCAGAAAACCTGAAAAGGACATTTTGTGGCTTCCACCTCAACAGCAAAAACTAAACAAAATGCCACTTGGTTACAAAATTAGGCCGTCTCCTGCTGCTGTTTTCATTTTTACTTTATTTTTGCACTAAACGAAAATGTGGGGGAGGAGCAGACGTTCTTATTAATGAAAAAATCCTAACATCATTACCTTATAATAATTTATATTTAATCCAATATTTTGCAGACCAATTTTTTAAAGAGGGGAAAATGCTAAATGAAAGTGTGCCATTCAGACTTTAACACTGCCAAGTGTTTCCACTGAGTAGTAAAGTACAGCAAAACGCACACAAAGACTGATGCACAACTTAATCATAAAAGACTGGTTAATGGAAACGCTGGTCCTGTGCCAGTCCGATTTTTCCCAGAACTCTTTAAGTACGAACAGAAGATATCATGTTGAACAGTGTGTGCACTGCACAGCCAGTCTCAACATTGAAATATGAGGATAAATTCGATACGTCTATTAGAGTACTAGACATTAAATTATACCTGCAAAAACTCATCATCTACCACAATATCTGACACTTGTAAATCTAGTCAGACATGTAAGTTAAAAGTTCTGGTATATTGTAAACTTACCAGCCCCTTTTATTGCGTGTCCAAAGAAAAAAAACATTATTTAACAGGCTTATTAGACATCGAAGTCAAATGTTATGTAACAAAGGTTAATATTTAAGCACCCACAGGCTCATTTTCACAAAGATGTATAATGGCAAACAGACGATTTCTTCAATAAATTTAAACAGACACCATTTTATCTACTTACTTTCCATTATAGCGGAAGGTTAATTACTATTATTTATTAATTCCTAGGCAGGGTTTAACAGCTGAAGCAATATGTGACTGGGAACCTCTGAAAGAGCCGGCTCATTTGTGTCAAGGCTCACCATCTATTTCGTGAATGGGTGTGTGGTATTAGAATGTTCCTCAAAGACAAGCTGAGTCATTTCAAACAAAATTACAAGTGACAGCGTCTGAAATGCTACTCAGGCTGTAGGAGGTAAGTTAGTGCTTCAGGGGCACTGTCACGTTGTCCTGACATGAGGGCTACTGCACTACCAGTGCCAGTCTGAGCCCCTAACCCCTTCCTGTTACCTTGACTACAACAAAGTTCATTCCTTAGGACTCAACAAAATAATAAAAGAGTGCAAAAAGCTATTAGTGCTCCTGAAAAGCACTGCCTCAAAATGTATTTAATATTTATTTATTCTTTTTAACAAAAGAAACTGTAAAGTCAAAGAAAGGTGGCTCAATGGGTAGGACATCAGGCTGGGATGCAGACGTCTCCTGGTTCAAATCCCAGCCCAACCACCAGGTGTGTCCCTGAGCAAAACACCTAGCGCTAGCTCATTGTAACGTGTGTGTGACATGTAAGTTGCTTTGGATAAAAGCATTTGCAAAATGAACGAATAATGAATAAAAGGTGTGTACAAGACAAGCCATAGGCTTTGGTCTGTTAGGAGTAGGGGTGGAGTAGTGCCAGTGCCCCTCTCCACTACTGCCCAACATTGTCTTGAAATTAAATATGAAGAAAGCAGACATAAGGACTTTCTGAGCCCATTCCACACCACAGAATTAGAGCCCTCCTTCTAAACAAACAGATCAGTCGATGGGTTCTGATAACTGTGAAGGTTAATCATTCCAACTGGTGGTCCAGTTTGCAATAATAGAAACACATCTGCAAACATACAAGCCAAAATGACGCGTGCAGTTAAAGGTGACGAACACCTGGAAAGGAGAACCGCCAGGCAGGGAAGTGCAATTAGCAGGTACACAGAGGTGGAAGCAGGGGACCAGCTCTGTGATGTGAAGAGCCAGGGCCTCAGGTATAAGCATATAAGGATGTGCCCACTCTGAGGGCCACGCATGTCTGCTGCTGTTTAAGCACAGAAAGAGCTGCTGCATTCTCAAGCATTAGGAGACAGAACGGCCACTTTGGTAACATGCTCCTGTGCCAAGGCATAAACAGTATGCCATCTGCCACTATCTCCTGTGGCACTTAAAGAAGAACGTGAAGGGGTAAACCATTACCACACGCACAAAGTGTGTGTGCGCATGTGTCTACATATGCATAAGAACATTTTGCTGAGCACAGCTACATTAGGGTCATAAACTTGAAGTATTTAAGTCATACACACTGTCCTCACATGCATAACCATGGCAACAACAGTTTCAACCTCCAGAGGGTCTCCTTCATCTTACTGCTGGAAGGTACACACATATGTTATCTGCTATTTTTTCCTTCTTTATTAATTCATGAAATTTTAAGTAAATTTTATTTTTTAAAAGCCTGTACCTTAATTAATGGCTATTACATGAACATGTGTTTTCAACAAAAAAATAAAGAATAAAAATTGGTTGATACTTTTTTTTTTTTTTTTTAACAAACAAGCATAGTACGTTACGGTGCATCACACATCGCAAATTCATTGATTCTTAAGTTTAAAAAGTCATGCTCTAGAGAGAAAATAAGAATTTCTATGTCCAGGTAACAAAGCAAAGATCCGGGCAGTGTTGCGGATCCACAGGCCAGAAAGACGGGCTAATCCTCCCATAACTCAGGCTATTTTAAGAAACAAGGTTCCACTTCCTTCACTTGAGAGATTTATTTCTTCCATGTAAAAATCTGAATAACATCTAAGTGACACAGATCGCGGTCGCAAAGGGATTCATCAACAAGTAAAATGTGCGCAAAATTATCGGCGGATCCACAGAAGACAGCACTCGCTTAAAAGTGGCGGGTACAACACTAGAAGTGGGAAAAGAATAGCAGCTTTATGAGTAATCCTTACATAGGTTTTAGCTACTCAGTATCGATTCACAATATTAACAAGTCCCGAGATCGATCTTGTTAATTTATACGTTTTCCCGTTACTCTGAAATATTTTCGGTGATTTTTTTTTTCTATTTAGGATAACGTATAACGTTATTAAAATTTACTTTATGTAATAGCGTAGTTAGTGACGCTTAACAATGGCAGAAAGTGACTGCAATTCCTGTGTTCGTTGACAGATTTTAACATTTGAGCCCACAGTGACTACAAAGTCCTGACATAATGCAACGTGACATCACACTCACACGTGCTCAGTCGGATCTGCGTCTAGAACAAGGTACTGTACTGGAAAGGTCCTAACTTGAAAAATCCTATTGCCACGGTAAGATTTTAACTGTAAACGATACTAGAGATTATGAAGTAGAAACTCCAGACTTGGCTCACATAAAACGTGCCATGATTAACCGCTGACAAAGAATCAGAACTATAAACTAACATTAATTCGCTCATTTTGTCTCCATAGAAATCTGTTATAGGATTAACGTCATATAATTTCTAAACATAATTTTTTTTTTTTTTTAATTCTTTCTGTTAAGCAACTGATCATAAATACTCCCTGGGGTCAAAACATTTATTGGATAATGTATATACAAATATAAATGTTGGTATATAATTATACATCTGAATATAAACGCAGATAGACTATTCTCCAATACAGAAACGTTTTCCCTTTTTCATTATTTAAAAGTTACAGTGAAAATAATACACACTCTCTCTCTCTCTCTCTCTCTATATATATATATATATATATATATATATATATATTCCACTCTATAAAAACAGTGGAATATGTCTTAACAAAAATGTATACCTAGCAACTAGTTTTATTTTTCAAAATATTACTAGTCACTTTCTGTCATTCAAGCAATGATTTGATAGCTAAAAAGTTTTTTTTTTAATTTTCATACAAATTACAATCAAAATGGTTAACTTTGTGTAGTGAAATACTGAAAAGTATAGTATTAGTAGTGGTTGAAAAGTGTCATAAGATGACTAAATATTCATTTTGGGGTATTAAAAATAATTTTAGAAAATAAAATTTTCAGTTTCACAGAGGGTGCTAAAACAAACGTTCCAAACACTACATTAAAATAATACCCTCCCAAACCTATAAGTTCCCCATGCCTGTAAAAAACAAAGTCCTCCCCAGACCAGAATTTCAGGTGTTGTTTGAAGATGTTAAGAAAAAGACCTAAAAATCTTTTCTGGTTAACTGTTTTACATGGTAATGGACATTATGTGATTTCTACAGTACACTGTTAAACAATGTTTTTGTTTAACCAAGAAAGTTAACAATAACCTTTCTCAATGTTTGACAATGTACACAATGAACCTCAAACAACTGTTGAAAAAAGACGTTTTAGCAAAAATAAATGGAATCACATCTGAATCACTTTTAAACTGAATGGGGCACTTGTAAATTGAAATTGGATCGAATGGTGAAATCAGGGCTGATTCCCAGCCCTACACAACACCCACAAATTTCACAAAACCTTTTAGCATGCCAGACAGGCTTTAATTACAATACTTAATTAAACCCTGAGGTCTGCATCAGTTCAACCTGTCTGTATCGGTGTAACAGTGACAGACCGAGCAGAAAACCACACGAGAGGGAGTGTTTAATACACCATGTTACCATACAAAATCTTCAAGTAATCAAGAGTCTTGTCATAGTTCCACCATATATTAAAATGAAATTAGATTTGTACAGATTTTGCCTTGTGTCTGATCTTTGATCCTTGCAAAGATTAAAAAGGTAGATGTCTAATAAAATGTGCTTAACGTCTCCATCAATAACGTGCAAGAAAAAAAAAAACACTTATTATGGCTAATATGAAAGTGCTGGTCGAAACAATTGTTTCTAGTATGAACAGACACAGACATGCTGTAATATGTGCACAAAAGCAGAAAAACTGACTCAGTTTGCTCTGCTAAATATGCTTTTTCACTTGCCAAAGTGTGTCAGACATCCATTCATACATCACTTGGTATTTTTGGCAGACACCTGAGAACAGGCATGTTCTGCGACCACCAGTGAATTTTAATTAATTTACCTTTTTTAGTTCCCATGACATCTAAACCAGTTTTACTCACATATGCTTTTGTGTGTATTAACATTACACGCTGTACACACACCACACTGTTACTGCGGGCCTTCCCTATTATTACCTGGGGCACATTGTTAAAAACCAAAAAGCGGCTTTAAAAAACAAATTACTGACAGGAAACACAACAAAAACAGCGGAGAGAAAGAGAGGAGAACTCAGTGGGCAGTGGGTCCCCATAATACTCTAGGTTTGGGTACACAATGTACTCCATGGTAATGAAAAAAGGAGGTGAAGATAAAAGAAAAAGAATTGGAACCGTCAACAGTTACAGAAGATCGCATCCATTTTTCGGCCCAGAAAAACCACGTTCACGCCTAGACTACAGCAAGACAGATTGGTGAAAGCGTGTTATATTTCTCTTACCGATTACCATTACCTTTTTTCTCCATGAGCACTGCCGAAACTCCTGACACATTTAGGAACGGGAGAAACGCTTACCTGAATCCTTGTACTGCTCAGGAAAGTGGAGGAGGAATGTACCGGACATTATACTTTTAACACAATTATCCTCAGTGAGGAAAGGCAATGCAACATATGATATAATTGAGAACTTCTGAAACACGTTTTGCATGAAGCACATTCCAAGGCAGTGAACCTCACTTAGAGGCCTAGTTACTGTGCAGACCTGCAGAGAACAGCAGGGGTCCCTGTCCATCTACAGAGGTACAGCCTGCTAAAACTGTCACACCGCATGCAGCATGGGGCACTCAGGTCCTAACTCAGGTGCAGGTTATGAAAAATAATACACCTCTATCAGGAAGCCAAAAAACAAACAGGGAAACACACTAAGCTGTCAGGGTGAACATGGGAGGGGCTTTTACACTACCATAATCAGCCTCTTCCATTGACCCTACAGCAGGGGAGAAACCATTCAAATACTCCCCTTGCGCTGTAGCTGACACATCACTCTTATAACCACTGATGTCCATGGTAACATGCTAGGTAGGAGAGATCCCACAGCCTTTAGTTCTATGTCCTAAATGCATGCCTGTCGGAGTACTTTCAAAAGTCATGCATCCTGAGACAAGGGGTATTACAAAAAAAAAGAAAATACAAGTAAGGATTCTGACTGCACAATGGTGATCAGCCACACTGAACAGAGTCATAGACGTGTACATGGTTTGAAAGCTCCGGCCCGAACAGCGTGAAAGAAGTCTGCGTGGTTGGAATACTCGGTCCTTGTTTGTTCAGCTTTGCCTAGCAGGGTGTCTTTGGCAGACCTCCAGAGTGACAACAGTATTAGAGGTAATTTCCCCTGTCCTGTGACCCCCCCCAGCTGTAACCACAGACTCTTCTCTCTAGCTGGCCTGGCACAAACAGAAACATGCTTTGTACGTGTATACATGTCAAGAAACACAGAACATTTAACCACATTCCAATGAGGTTACACACACAAACCCATACACACCAAGTTAACAATCAGTAAGATAGGGAAGAACCTTTTCATACTTCACCTCCCTAGTTATCCAAAACAGGAACTTACCAAACATGAGCTAAATTATATCTAAAAGTAAACATCAACTGGAACTGTTGGCAGCTGTGTGCCAATCTACCATCTTGATGTTTTCCTAATGGAATCAATACATTTATTATGGCAAGCAAGCAAAGGGTCCAAACCAGAGAAATTCAATTAATAAATCCGCAGCAAAAATAACAGATGGACTACAGTCCTGAAGGCAAGTCATGAGCTCAAACACGTCCCACCACCTGCAGCAGAATCTCCCTCCCATTCATGAACAAGGCAGAGGTCACCCAAGTTCATTCATACTCACATTTTGCTGGGAGATCATACCCGCTGGTAATCTTGGCGTGTCCCGTTTCGCAGCCATTCAGCGTGTGGCACTCATCATACAGGCAGGACCCTGCCGCTTTGTGTATGCACCCGTCCACTGCAAAAAAAAAATATATGATAAAAAAACAGGTTAGCTAAAGTCTTCTACCATCCACACACACTGCTCCAGTGCCTATGTTTTCCTGTAGGTACCGACAACAAGTTTAATTAGTCACTGCTGTTTTACTGACAAAACACTCAGAATGGCAGCACCTCATTGATCTAGTTGCATCTTTCTCCCCAAAACTTGCAGAGCAGCTGACAAAACACAGAGAATTCAAAATCAACAAACTTTATTGACTAAATAAAAGGACATCATCTTTTGCGGAAGATGTGTCAGGCAAGCAGGACAAAATCTGAAATCCCTTATATCACAAAAAGAAAATAAAAGCAGCAGGTTTCTCCCGCATGCAAAGGCTCCAGGAACGCAGCCGTAATTTCTCAATCAGAGGACCAAGATGCTGAACAGATGTTTCCCATTTTCCTCTATCAAGTTGAGAATCATTATGCTTCTGAATTACCATAAGTGCCTTACGTGTCACATTACCGTGCTAAGCTTTTGTTGTTTTCTTTTTCTTTTATTTATTTTTTATTTTTCTCCCTTTCTCTTCCTGCTAAACTCAGATGTCCTCAGCACTGAGGTTAAACATCCCACAGACATTTCCTAGAGCTTTCATTTTGCACAAACCTAATAATGTTAATTTTACTTTGTACAACACATCTATTATGTGGTCAAACAATGTGACCTTTTCACTGGCATATTTTTTCAATCACACCAGAGCAGAAATGATTTATAATGACATGTTCACCTACTGTCAATGTTAAATTTACAACATGCAGTCACAAGAGAATGAGCCCCCAGCCCCTTTAAAAAAAAACATCCAGAAGATTGAGGCCCCTGCTTCATAAGGATTGTCTTTCACTTTTTTTCTTCTTCCTGAAAACAGGATGTTCTTAATCGATGGCCCACCATGCATGAGGCGGTACAGAGGTGGAAACCCAAACGATCCATTCCCGATGGCAGACACCCTGCTAAGAGCCATTTCTAAAGCCTAGTAAAAAAAAAAAATATATCACAGGCTCTGTTTTCATGTGTTTAACAGAAGGGCCGTACTCCTGTGAAACTATCAGGGGAGTCGCACCTAAAACTCTATTTCTCCATGAAAGCTATTTTTCCTCCCACCCCTAAACAAAGGAGTATTCTACATTCGGCCGATTCCCCCTGATCAGGTTTCCAAGTCAGCGCACCACACTGACCAGTATGGTGATCTTAATCAAACTTAAACATACGTGTGTTTCTTAAAATACTGACTTTCAGACGTCCTTCTTTTATCCTGTTGATCTGTTTCTCGCTATGAACGGAACATCTATGGTCTCACAAGATCAATGATTCTTAAAGGCCTGCAAACCTCTTAAAGCAGGTCTGAGATGCTTAGGACCACCTATTTCTATTCTAACCTTTTATCCTGCAAACAAAATCACCTTGATGTAGTAAAATAACTATAGTTACATTTTATTAGATTTTCAATGTCTGCAGAAAAGATTAGGTTCACTCACAAGGCACCGAACGTACGCTCAAAAATCATAGTGGTCCTTGGAACTGCATTGGCTGGCAATTTCAGCTCTTTCCTTCATGCTGAAAGTACAACAGCTGGACACTAGATGTTCCTGCTTTAAAGGTTAACCTCTATCAATCATCTTTAATGAACTGAGGGACAGTCGGTTGACAGAGACTGATTTCAGTATTAACACGAAAAGATAAAGCTTAAAATAAATGCTCTTGCTCCCATGGATGTTCCTGTGTTTTTAGAATAAAATCAGGGATTTTAAAACATTATCCACTATATGTAACATCTCCCTGAATGCTCTGACTTTAGTGCAGTTCATGTCAGCTCACGCGTCACTACGGCTGTTGACAAAAGCAGGTACTGTATGCCGTTCCGCTGTCTCAGAGGCACGAGATTTAAGCAGCACGTTCCTGGGGCTCGTTCAGGACACAACAGGAAATCGGGTCGGGTGTTGGAGTGAAACAGGAAGCGGTCAGAATGAGAACGGCTCAAAACAAAGAAACAGTGCATACAGCAGATGGAACTGAGCGACATAATACATGTGAAGACAGCCCATCCAAAACCGATTGAAATAAGGATTATGGCATTGAGTATCAGGAGGGTTCTGATGCATGTGGGACGGTGAAGGCATCGGAAGGTGTATAGGTGCGAAAGGTACAGCAGGAACTTGTCAAATCCATCTGCTTAGCAGAACCTCCATGGCTAAGTCACAATACTGACCTGGCGCACTCAGATGTTTTACTATTGAACTCATCACGACACTCATCTGACACCTCGAGAGCGGCCTCATTACAACCAAAAGCAGCCCGGATGTGTTGATCTTGCGAGACGCAGTGAAGTTGATGTGGCACGGTACACATAAACGACAATCAGAGAGAGGTGGACTACTTCATAGAAATGAATGAAATTTTAAACTTCGGTCATGAGACGTCTGGCACGTTCACACATACAGCATGTGCCTTGAAGGGGCACATGACATGTAACATTATTTGATTACTAAAATGCATCTTGTGCCCTGCTGTGCAGCGAAGTGTAGCCCCTGTTACGGGTCCTGTAGCGCGACAGCCAACGTCATTTCCAGCTACCGCAGCGACCCCTCTGACTAGCCCCAGGTGGTCACACACATTGCCTGCAAACACTGCCGCCGGAATGCACACAAACACCACGCACACCTTTCTCAAATTAAATAAATTTTAACAAATAAATGTAACAAAATGGAACTGAAGTAAATATTTATGTTTTGGCTGCCTCACGGTACAGGCTCCATTTCATTACAGAGGACAGCCCTTAAGCTGTGCCCATGAAGGAGAGAATGCAACCAGGCCATTTGTCATCGCTGTGTTCCGCTCTCTCCCAACAAACTCATTTCAAGTTAAACCGGGCAAGGTTATCCATTCCCGGTAAAAAGGGACCATTTCCACCCCACCTCCCCCTCACCCACCCAATGTAATAAAAACGGAAAGTTTGCTGGATGCAAAACCATTTTTCATGCCTAAATCTGTGATGCGTGGCACTGAGGGATGTGGCCCAGCGTCCCTGACTCGGCCGCAATTGAAGGGGGAAGGGTGGAGTGATGGGGGTGAGGGTTGTGGTGTACAGACCAACAAACTGCACTGAACATGTAAACTGAAGTGTAACTAAATTTTTCAAAATATTTACAAGATTTTTAACTACATTCCTATCAAGACCCATATAGGTAACACAAAGATTTAATAATTTAATAATACCCTCTCCGCCCAAGCAAAACAAATGTGCATTGTGGGACACTCACAGCAACCTTCTTAGATATACAGACTTTACATAAAGTCTCAAACATTCTCAAAATGTGTTGCCTTCAAAAATCCACCCCCTCCCACCATAACAGCACAGCATGATGAAGCGCTGAGAAGGTGCAAATACACACTTCACACCTGAGGTTCAGCACCACATGAAACCCAAATCAATAGCAGGTAATTTGCTCAGATGACAAATGAGTCATCTACCACAGCACACGCCCCACCTTAACGAACCACGTTTAATGATGCAGCCGGAGTAGCCAGACAGACGGCGTAAATGCATGCGTTCATCTGTTGCCAACGGAAACATAAAAAAAAAAGATGTATAAATTAAAAACGAGCAGGGTAAAATCTGGCGCAGAAGCACATTTACAGCTCAAACTGAAACAGCCATTCAAATTCAGGTGGTAATTATCATTGCCCTGGGAATGAGGAAAGGAACAGTTTGCTACAATCTTGTGGGATAATCAGAAGTTAAAGGTCAGCATAATATGACAGTGTAATATGACCCAGTCTTTTCCCCATGGCACTGAACTAGAAAATCTCATCCATAATGATGTAATATACTTTAGCAGGTCAATAGAAAATGGTGTACCTGTGGACTGAAAACAGCCACTGAATATATTAATTTGAAATTATTATTTATTTATTTTTCCTGAACTGCCTTAAAGAATCTTTGCACATCGAATATAAATCAATGACGCAAAAAGCAAGTCCCAGGGTGACCCAGATGCAATCTTGCCACCAATTTATTTTCTAATATAACTGGGATTTCAAAGCAATTCCCAGGTGATTCCGGAGCTAAAGAGCCCGGTACGATTACAGAGAAATGGGTTGTTGTCTTCATTAACTAAGTGTGGCATTTACAGTCACCTCTGCGGGGGGACACAGAGCAGTGCTGGCATGCACATCTGCGCTGGCATGCACATCTGCGCTCCTGCGTTACAAAATCCCTCCTGCCCAAACGCCCACAGCTTCACGAGACATGCCCTCTCCACTCATTCTGTTCTTTCATTCCATCCATATGACAGCACTCTGAATTCATAACACCGAATAGCATTCGGAAAGGAGGGTCTCCAAAAAATGGGAGATTTTGTGCGTATTTAATTACACTGGCACCCAAGTACAAGATTCACACTTCCTATATCCTGTCAGACCCCACACTGCATTATTCTCTATTATAGTCATTTACATTTTAATGACTTTGTTGTTGTTACCGTATTTTTAAATATGCAATGGGCAACAATCTACCTAGGGGCACTGAGGCAACTAACGTGAGACACTATAATTGGGTGAGAGAGGGAGACAGAAAGAGAGACAGAGAAAAAGACAGACAGAGAGGGAGGAAGACACACACACACTGAAAAAGACACATACAGACACAGAGCGAGAGCGAGAGAGAGAGAGAGAGAGAGAGCCACTGAATAAGTAGCAGAAGGTCAAAAGTTTGGAAGAACACAGTAAGCTGAATGTCATTATAAATGGCACATGAAAGAATAACTCTATTAATGTTCACTCAGAATACTTTTACTACAACTGATTCATTTAACTTATTCTTCTAACGGAGCAACTCTAAACTAAGCAGTACCAAAAATTCCCCGACATCAATCCAGAACTTTACAGCTGACCTGAGCCAATGACGGGGTGACAGTTAGTTACACATATCAGATCAGCCTGAAAAAGAGCCTGTCAGGCCAATAAATATGTTGAGAACAGAAAAGCTGTAGAGTTACAATAGTTACAATGTAAGAGATAAGAGCTGATGGTGCGGCCCAGAAGCGCTTTCTCCTTCGTGTCTCACTTTCGTACATTGCAGCATTTTTTGCCGTTGCTAACCAAGTCTAGGGGACAAATGCCCCTTTTAGGGGCTGTGCGTGAAAGCGAGGCCTCTTCCAGTGTTTACGGCTCACAGGTAATTTATCTACCCCGTCAGTGGCAATTTAAGGGTTTCTGTTCTCTCATTTAAAGTCCATGGAAAGGAGTAGCGCGGAGGCAACAGCTCCTCTCCTTCACTCCCCAAAAAAAGGCCTCTATGTAACACTACACAAGCGCCGCTGCTCGGTGCAATATTTCAAACTGCTTTTTGTGCCAGCACACGCACCCCTCGCGGACCTTTTAACGCCACGCTTTCATTAACGTGTCCCAGCCGACGAGCCGCAGCATCTGCTACTGTTCACCTTCGCTTGCCCCCGCGAAACAGATCTGTTAATCCCTCATCCATCCTGCCCCCCACACTATCCACACTCGGTGTACTATGTGGGGGAGTTTTATTAATCTTCCTCTCTTCGTCTTCAACTCCATCCCATGGCAGCATCCAGAGTGCCCCTTTCCACTGCCCACCCCTCAGTAATGAAGATAACTTAGGCCTACTTGGGCTGGCAGGCAGTGGAGTCACGGTAGGCACGGCAGGTACGGCAGGCATAGCAGCGAGAGCTCCAGGCTGCAGTGATGTGACGTGATGATACTTGTCATTCATCTGCCACAGGCAAAAGGCTCCTCAGTACCCTTGGAGCTGCGAGTTAGGACAATGACCACGTGGCGGTGTGCGGCCCATCTTGTGAAGCCCGATGAGACCGTTTCATCTAGGATGGAGCTCACCGCTCTGCTTTCATTACAATAACCTGCTTTCTGCAGAAATCATGTCACCAGCAATTTTCCCCTCCTAATTACCGTCTGTCCCTCACAGTTTCTGCCTCCGGTTTAAAATCAAAGTTGGGAAGGGGGGGGGGGGGGGGCAACACACACACACACACACACACACACACACACACACACAGACAAAACAAATGGGTGGAGCCTCAAAGGCACAAGGCAGAGAATCAGGTTAAACACGGGAGCTCAAACGCGTGCAGGAAACAATGGGTTACCAAGATCAAGTGAAGAAGAAAGACAATTCGATTCTGGCCTTCGATTGTGAGATAACCCGTAAATTCACTGCTGTTGTTACGCCTCGACCACAGACACTCCCGGCTGTTATGCGGTTATATGGTTTATTATTTACATTACTGCATGGTGAAAATGTTTATGCACATGGGACAGTATACCTTTTTTAAAACCAACAATGTTTTATTAAACCAAGAAAAAAATAAATCCAAAACAGGTATCCCAAATAAAAGTAACAGAAAAACATTTTAAAAATAAGTAAAGCAAAACAGTTTAAGGGCTTCTCCCGTTGCTCCAGCACTTCTCAATACTGCTGACATCACAGTACTGTTACCAGCACACGTCACTAACAGGGCTGATGACTTACATTAATCCTTAATCAATCATGTGTCAATCAAAGTCCCCCTCTCAGAGTCAGAGGCAATCTCTTGCACTAACAACACGAAGAGAGAAGCTGGAGGAGATGAAGAACGCCTTGGCCATGCACACGTCTCAGCGCGTCGGCGGTTATTACTACACACTCTTCACTCCAGCCGTTAACGGAGATTAAAACAATTATCTGTGCATTTGTCAATCAAAGATGACGGCTCATGTGACCAGGCACTCCGTATCACCGGACGCCACGGTGCTGCTGTCCACATTTTAATGCCTAGAAGATGGCGTGAAGTCCAACATGTGTTTTATCACAGATTCTACTAAGCATTTTCTTTCATTTGGTGAATAAAGCCATGTGGGTTTCTGACACAGCCAATAACAGGCATCCATCCATCGCTACTGAACAACATAACCTAGACTGCAGTGGCACCAGAGCACTGAAGTACGCCATCACCCAAAACCGGCAGTAATGCAACGTGCAGCACGTTCACATACAAGGGAAACTCATCATCACAGACACACGTCAAGGAGCACGCAAACTCCATGCGCAAAGGGGGAAGCAACACGCGGTGCGATCCTAAGCATCGACGCTAAGAGGTCCACCCACCTGGAAATGCCACCGCCCACAATATCCAATAAACCAAAGACATCCACTTTATAGGCAAGGCGGAGTGAGGCCACAGCGCTTCATGTGCAATAACAGGAACACTTAAGAATAATAAATTATTTAAAGGGTCTATAAACCGAAGTAATAAGGAACAGATATGAAATTACCAAAATATCTGAGTCAAAGCAATTGAAGTTTATGTTCTGATTCTAAGGAAAAACACCTTGTTTGCAGCGTTATGGAGCATCGATAAAAAAAAGTGCTGCTCACAGCAGTTGGAATAGAGGACAGGCCGCACTAGGTGCTTCTGCATGAACTGCTGAATTGCAGAAGGATAGGAATAAAAATACCATTTTGCTGCCTTTTTATTTCTATTACCATTATTTTTATTTTGCTCCTTCTTCTGTGCCGGTGAATTATTTGGAGCTCAGAGAAAAGGTCTTCCTCGGAACGGTGTGGTGCCGCATTTCAGCTTCCAGGTCATCGTCTTGCCAGCTCAACAGCCACGTCAAATTAAAACATAACGTTGTATAAAACTTTAATTAACTGTCTGGCTTAAACACCCAACTGAACTGTATTTTAGTGTTAAGATCTTGAAATCCCCAAGATAAAAGCGCTGTAGTCAACGGTGGGAAACTCGGGCCGTGTCGCACGTTCACACCTGAGCTGCAGAGCTACACGTCAGCGTTCTGGCCATAACAGGTAACGTCAGGCATTATAACCCACTGAGCAACAGGACTGCATATAAAGCACAACGATCACTTGCACACATTCACAAACATTCGAATACACACAAACACATGATCCTGACTTCCCATTGCGTTATAGTGTCAGCATAATGTCAGAACACCTGTTCAAATTTTCTTCCATTCCTCCCCCTCCCCTCACGCACACACGCATGTGCGCACACACGCATGTGCACACACACGCACTGAACGATCAAGTATGAACCGTCATCACCGAGCCGTGCCGCTACAAATGAGAGGATCTGAAAATTAATTTAGGCAGTAAGGAAATACGGCTTTGTTTCACAGAGTTACGACGCAGAGCGTCGCTGAAGAGGGAAAGGCGCAGTTAATCCTTCAGTGGTATCAGGCTGATTTCAGTTCCTCAAAGCAGCTTTCCTTGCTCCTGCTTGTACCACATGGAACAAGGAAATCAGCAGACTGTTTCATGTTACGCTGTTCCCACCACTGCAATTGTCTCTGAGTGGGTAATTTACATCTTAAAAGACGCACATGCACATGCACTCTGAACCACAACTCACTTCATTACTTCATTACCATTTTAAGAAAAATAATTATGTTTTTTTTTCTTCTTAACATGGCTTAAAAAGTGGGAGGAAACTGTGCTTTAAAAAAAGGGGGCAGGGGGTGGGGGGTGGCGGCGCTCTGTGTTCTTCCTGGGGCCTTGGAAGAGACCTTCCAGCAGGTCAGGTTACCACAGTGTCATCTGGTCCTGCAATTGTGCTCATAGAGTGTGACAGCTGAGGACGGGCTGGAGCCGGACCCTCGCAGTGCCGCATTCCTGGGGGAAACGCCGCAGCCGCATCCCAGCTCCGGGCTTTGTTACCGGAGCGTCCCAGTCTCGTCCCCCGGCTGAGTCCGCTGTCTGCCCCCCGTGGTTTGGTGGGGAAGGGGCAAAGGAGCACTGTAAGCATCCCCTGAATTGTCCCCAGCCAGGTCCCCCCCCAAAATAGCCATATGCATCAGGTGCCCTGGCACCATCTCGGGCCCTGCTGATAGCGGAGCCTCCCTGGCCACAGCCTTCAGCGTGGCCTGTTTTCACACCTTGACCCTGACAGATCTGCTGCCACCTCCTAATGCGCCATGCAGTGGGGTGTTGGGTGACGCAGTATGCTGACCTGGAGAGCATCTCCCTTACACCCAAAACACAGCTGCACACAGGACCAGCCACCAACTCCCCCAACGCAAACAGCCTATTTCCCACTCCTCCAACAAAACAAGTGGGGGGCGGGGGGCCGCCCCCCCCCCCCCACCCCAAGCAACGCAACAAGAGAGTGAGGAGCGGAGG
>JABJVR010002433.1:0-17407 GCA_025773905.1 Chitala chitala
AAATTGTCACCCGCAAAATTACTTGAAAGCAATTTATTGTATGATGTGATTTTTGTATCTGGACTTTTGTGTTGCAGAGCTCAGTTCTGGATAGACCTCTTTGGGGATCTCAGGAATGAAGGACACTTCAATGGCAGCAAAGAACACCAGTCCCTGCTTCAGTTTTACTTCCGAAATAGAAAAGAAAAGTTCGTTCTTTCCACAGATTTAAGTTTTCGGTATTCTAAAAACTGGTTTAAAGTGGGCGCAGAGTTGACTCCACGTCTCTACCTATATAAGAGAATAAAAATCAACGTTGCACACAAATTAATTCTTTATTTATTCTATTTCCAATTATTGTAAAAAATGACACATTATAGCTATGCTATACATACTTAACCTATAATAAATACGTCTAACATCCCTTGACCCCGGCGTAACTGTTTTTTTTTTCTGTGTCCCTTTCAAAATCTCGAGATTTTTTCCACATGAACTACAGAAATTTGGCAGAACGTAATATCTGAATCCACAATAAGGACAGTACATGTTCGCACATTCATACACACGACTCGACTGCCGCAGCCTGCTAAACTTTCTGTATATCTTGAGTGACAGATCTCTCGTCCAATCAGCAGTAAGACGTCTGTTCGCAAACGGTACCTACCTTTTCCGGTTTGTCTGAAATTTTGTGTTTTCGGTTTTGTTAATTTGTTTTCGGATTTGTTATTTTGTTTTCTGTTTTGTTAATTTGTTTTCTGATTTGTCATTTTGTTTTCGAATTTGTCCTTTTGTTTTATGATTTCTTAATTTGTTTAGACTTCACGGCCACCGTAATTTTTAGCTCCTAAATTCCGTTTCCCGGTGTCTCCAATAAAGCCCGTCATTATGGCTCCACTCATTATCTCGTGAGCGCTGTAAGAATCACTAACTAACTCACGAATATCGTGTAATAACTATACAGTCAGAAGAAGTAACTGATATTAATCTTATATCAATTTTAAGTACATTTTTGCATAGTTTAGTAAAATAATATTTCATTGTAATGAGCTTTCGATCGTACAGCACTTTAGAATTCACTTCAAGAGTTGAAACATGGCAAAATAATATTCATTCTTCATAATATTTGCTGAACTATACCTGAACATGACAGCAGTTTCCTTACAGTATTCAAATTTAGATAAATTTAGATTTGAGTTTCCATGAAGTTGAGGATTAACTGATCCACTGCATGTTATATTGATTATGCACCTTCCCGGCAAAGTTGTTGTGTTCCTCCGAGCGTGTTTTGGCGTGTGAATGTAGACCCTTTGCTCCAATTCCAGTGTGGGGGACCCTGTTGCAATTAGCCTCAGTGTCCTTCTTAGGGACATTTTCAATAAAGGTTTGGCTGCTCTACCTCCGTGTCCGTGTGATTGTTAGCAATCCACTAGGTGGCGCCAAACACAATCCCCTAAACACCACTGTTTAAACTTTTTCACAAATACAGCATGTTCTTACCATAAACGTCATACAGGCCTCTGTATAGAACCAAGAAGTCAATATGAAACATATATTTCAATCTGATATAATGTTTGACTTGTGTTGTAAATAGTTGTCTCAAAGCTGTTGTTTTAAGTATTACTAGAATTGTACAGCAAGGGCCAACATTTAACACTGTCCATATCCAAGTGAACACCGGTAATCAAATATACAAAGTGAAACATCATAAATGCACTTTAATTACAATTAACACCTCCTGAAATCCACATGTGAAAGGGTGAAAAAAACAAGAACTGAATCATTCTGGCAAAAAACTGCAGTGCAAAACCAGACAATAGTAGAGATCATTTTCATATATACAGCATCTACACAGGAATGTTATATTTACAGAAGTATAAAAATCATACATCTATTACAACATCTGAACCACAGCACAGACAGACAACCTTCTGGGTTCAGCCATCAGTTTTATTGCCTTTTTCATTGAGACGTTCCATCTTTATTTTGATGTTTTCATTCCCTCTCCATCCCTCTGTTGTTTAGTCATTACTGGCACATGTCACCTGTTACATCACCCCTAACACCTCACTGGCGTCCACCTCTGCTGTACCAATAACCAGACAGACAGACACAGTTTCCTGGTTTTGCTGTAACAGTGTGATCTGACTGCTGGCTTCACTGTTGAGGACTGGAGGATGTGAGCGTCCTCAGGTGTGTAGAGAGGGCAGAGTGTCGGTACGTAAGATCCACACCTTTGTCATCACTGGTTGCTCCTGGCTCGTAGCTCCTGTAAGGAGTCAAATTCCACATGGCTGTATGTTCACAGGACACTTCAAACATGGACAAATTTTCCACCGCAGAAGAGAAGAGGGATACACATGGGACAAGGTTGGCAGTGTAAAATGTGCTTGGAGGGTTAACTTTCCCAGCAGCAGAGGGGAGGGGCTCAGTGGAGTCAAAGCCAGCTGCTCTGTCTCCTTCCCAGCTCCATCCTACATTACATCAGTGTAGCCAGCGGCGGACCAGCAGTGTCCCAGTGGAGGTGCGGTTCATCAGTTTCCACATGATGGGGGTGTGGTCAGAAAAGCATCCAACTGTCTCAGGGGATAGTGGGGGGGACATCAGGAGGCAGCAGATACAGTCCAGCCCCCAGGTACTCCTGCCTGCATCAGCACCCTCACTCACCTGAGCCCAGGTGTACAGGCAGGGACTCAGGTACATAATGTGAACTCTACACTCAAATCTGAAGTCAGAGGTGTGTTCTAGTCCTTTCCTTACTGCTGTAAGACACCCCATGTAGGAGCCCAGCCAGAAGAGAAAAATCATCTCTAGAGCCTGTGGCTTTATAATCCCCTGGCAACAGAAGCACATACTCAGAGAGTTTGTGTCAGGGGTCAGTGTAGGGCTGCAGTTACAACACGAACAGGTCCCAGATCAGTGAGTGCGCCCCTGAATCACACCTCCAGCTCCTGCCTGTCAGGGAAGTGGAACCGGTTCAGTTTCTCCCTCTCATGGTTCGATATGTCCTGCTTAGGGACCTGGGAGCGTTTCAGGGAGGGGTCTGAGTTGGCTGAAGTGAGGTGTGGGGGAGGAGTCAGTTCGATCTCCTCACAGCAGCGTGACGGCTCTGGGGAGGCGGGCCCGGGGGGCCGCAGGTGCGCCATGCGGTCCACGTTGCGGATGAGGGTGACAAACTCACGCTGGTTGTTGATGCCCTCGTCCTGCCCCACCTGTGGTGTTTGCTGCTGCTTCTGTTGCCGCCTGCGCAGCTGGGTAAGAAGGAGGATGCAGCCAACACAGCTGCCAGCTGTTAGCAGTGCCAGCACGCCCACCAGCACCATGAACAAACTCACTGCTGGCTGTCCTGGCTCTGACATGGCACCTGCTGGGGAAAGAGTGTGCAGGAAATGCAAACACACGAGGTGCAGAAAACATCAGGAATGACACACAGTAAAAAAGGCAGCATATTCCATGTGTCCTCTGTGCTCTGTACCTGAACAGTGCTGTCCGTGACAGGGCTCCTTCAGGCTCACACATTCATTGCCATGGTAACCCTCGGGACAACCGCACACATACCCGCCCTCTGTGCTGCGGCACGGCACCCCCTGCTGGCATGGATTAGGGTTGCACACATCTACGGCTACCTGGAGAGAGGGTGAGAAAGTGAGCAGAGCAGTTCCAAAGTGTAAAAATAAAAAGGCAAACACTGAAACAGGTAAACAGACTCACCTCACAGTGCACACCTGTGTACCCCAAGGGACAGTGGCACTGTATTCCCCCCCCTTCTTGCTCTGCACACTGTCCTCCGTGCAGACAGGGGGTGCTGTCACAGTCCCCAGGCTCCATCTGGCAGTGCTTCCCGGTAAAACCTGGCAAGCACTGGCACTCAGAGCCAGAAGGAGAATCCTGCATGTCATAGAGAACAGAGAGAAACACATACAGTCAAGTAGTTGTAAAGGGCAAGTGAGACTCACATATACAGTAAATGCTGAGCACTAACAGAAGGGCCGGTTCACACCTTACAGTGGCCACCGTTCAAACAGCTCCCCTCACAGCTGCTGTTCACTGGAAGGGCAGAAGGTCCATATACATGTGAACGAATGTCAGTGAGCCCAGAAAACACTGTAGAAAAGCCATTCTGTACTTTTGATCTGCCGTCTTCCATTATGTTATACATTCATTATCCTTGGGCAGATACACATACCTAGATACCTCTGTGTCTATACACCCTTTGCGTGTTGTGTGTGTGTTATCTGGATCTCTGTGTCTGTTTCTCGGCTCTGTCCCTGTGACTCTGCTTTTGCTACCATACTCACTGATGTCACAGTTGGGTCCAGTCCAGCCCGGCAGGCAGTCACAGAGGTATCCACCAATCAGGTTGCGGCATGACCGCGCGTTCACACACACCCCCACCTCACATTCGTTGGTGTCTGAGTGGAGAGGTGGGAACAGGAGCAGAAATCAGAACATATTCACTTAAGCTGGAATGAAAAGCAGCATTTTTGGTGTACAAACAATGGACACGTTCTGGGTGAAGTGGGGTGTGACGCATTCATTTCCCACAGAGCAGCCAGAGAAGACAGTGACGAAGTGGGGAGAGGATTCCATCCTCTCTGTCAAACAGGAACATGAGTGAAGCTGATGGGAGGGGGAGATCAACGGGGTGCCCCCCCTATGAAAACAGCTTGCAGATGTTTCCTGGTGGGGCCATGAAATCATCCCAGCAGGGAAGAATTCATGTATTACATTTAGAGGAACTTTAATTGTCATTGAGTACATTACTACAGATAGTTACAAAAAAAACTGGTCCTCTGGGTTTAACCCACCCCCTGGGGGAGCAGTGGGCAGCCATTATTTAGCACCCAGGGGACTAGTGTTGAGTGTCTTCTTGAAAGACACACCTGGTGGCTGTGGCAGGATTCAAACTGGGACGATTCTGCATCCCAGCCAGATGTTCTACCCAATGAGCCAGAGGCCACACTGAAACATGGCTTATCACTAGAAGAGAACCTAGACAGCAGCCAGCAGCAAGACTTCAAAACAGAACCTATAGAGACAAACTATTTATTGAACATACTTGGTTAATAACTACTCTCAACAGGGAGGGTCCCCCAAAATAACAGTGAATTAATGCTTGAAATGAAACTGGCGTTAGAGAAAGAGGGTGGTTTGCCTTTCAAAAATGAGCTCTGAGGAAATATAAACTGTCAGCATGACACGTAACTGTGTGAGGGACTGGACTTGAGCCCACACCACACACTCCTGAGTGAGGGACTGGACTTGAGCCCACAGCGCACACTCCTGAGTGAGGAGTGTATATATAAAGGCGCTATAAAAAAATAAAATTAATTGAATTGAACTGAAAATGAGAATGAACCAGAATAAGGCACTTGCTCACCTAGTTGGCACGTTCTTCCAGACCAACCGGGAGGGCACACACACTTGAACCCTTGTGGCACCTCCTGGCACGTTGCACCCCGGCCACACGGACTAGACGCACATGGCTGGACGACTGTGGAAAAAGATGAAGAGTCATTAGTCCAGTCAATCCATCATCTCTGTCAGCCTGTCCACCGTCCTGCTTGGCTGGACCAGAGTGAGCAGCGACCAGGGTGTGGGACGTGAGGACATCAATGTCTTCTGCACCAAGTGACACGGGTGAACACTAAGATAACAGAGACAGTGTTTGGTGTTGGGGGTGGCCATGGGGGCACCCACTTCCCATGCAAGCAGAAATAAAGTAAAACAGGTTGTGACGCATTTTTTAGTTTCTGTATGCTGCAGTATCTTATTTTCCCATTGGGGAAGTGAGCAATTATGGGGGAGGGGGGGCTGCCTGATTCCACAGTGCTGAAACCAAGAACAGCACCATCATGCAGCACAGCCTTACACATCGCTGCAGCGGGACCAGAACCGTTTCCCATTTCTGCACGTTCTTGTAGATGAGAATTGACAGCCTCTGTCATGTTGTGTGGTGTACTGTGTGGTATGGACTGTGTGGGGTGGAGTGTGTGGCGTGGAGTATGTGGCGTGGGCTGTGTGGCGTGGAGTATGTGGCGTGGGCTGTGTGGCGTGGGCTGTGTGGCGTGGAGTGTGTGGCGTGGGCTGTGTGGTGTGGAGTGTGTGGTGTGAGCTGTGTGGCGTCTTAACCAAGAGTTAAAATATACCGTTAAACTGGAGTGCCACAGAGCTTAATAAAACAAAGAAATATAAACTAATGAAATCAGGTAATGCATGAGTGTAGCAGAACACAAGCCTTCACAACAAACCAGACCAAGTTACAAAGACAGCTGAGCTTCTCAAGGTCAGAGAGTGGAATTACAGCTGCTACTAACACATTTACAACCTCCATCATCCTCCGTTTAAGTCAGTTTTCAACAGTATTCCACACAAATCTGACATTTTTAACTATTTAGTCACCTTCTCAAAGAATATGAAATGGAGACCCCTGTAACACCTGATTCCTCACTCCATATTCACATACGCACACATAATTTTACTGGCAACAGAAAGGCTGTTTGCATGACAGCAGCACTAATAAACAGATGCAGCATCTCAGCCACTTTCTGCTTGACTGTTTATGATCTTCTGTAACGTGTGCTGGTTATTCACGGGCAGGAGTGTCGGTCTCACACAGTGGGGACAAGCAAGTGCTGCTTACCGGACGCACAAGTGTGCCCCGTCCAGGCGTCTGCGCAGACACAACTGAAGCCTGAGGGGTCCTCCATGCAGGTGCCTCCGTTCAGACACGGGTTCGACAGGCAGGCATGCTCAGCTGCGCAAGCAAAAGACAGAACAAGAGACAAAAAGAAGGGGGGCAAGAGATAAAGGAGAAATAAAGGGAAAAAGAGAGAAAGAGTGAGAAAGAAAGATTGAAAACCCAGAAATTATTAGGTTTCTCTGGTCTGGTAGGTTTTATAATGTCAGATTCCTTACAGGACACAGTTTAAAGCATAACAACACGGCTGGTATCCAGATTGCTCAGTGAGGCTGTCTGATCTGTAATACCGACAGCTGAGCACCCAAAGGTACGGATTCCAGCATAGCATCTGAGCTATCGAGGCTAACCGATGTCACAGTTGCGCCCGCGGTAGCCCTCCTGGCACAGACACTGGTACTCATTGGGTTCTGTGTTAGTACAGGTGCCTCCGTTTTTGCAGGGCTGGTGAGTGCCGCAGTAGTTCAGGTCTGGGAATGTTTGGGAAGAAGGGAAACAGAGAAGGAAGAAGGAAGAGAGAGAACAGACAGAAATATTGCAAAGTGTTAACTCTTTATTATCAGCATTGAATCAGCATTCCCTGCTTGGGTCAGCAGTTTCAAATTGACTGCATTCTACAGTATTACAGGGTTTGCTGTCAGCTAAGGCAAGTGCAGAAAATGGAATTGCTGTTGGGTAACTGGTTCCCCTGTGCTCAGGGCTCTGTGTAATTGTCCTGTGCCGAGTGCTGAGGGCTCCACCTCTGTTAGCATCACCATTATCACATTCGGCTCGCACTACAGCAGTGTGGGTTCTACTGTCTGCCTGTGTGTCCCCCTTCATGTCTCCATGGATACGGCACACTGGCACATTCTGCCCGCTGTCGCACACCTGCTGTTGGTGCCCTCACCTTTGTCACAGAGCAGACCGCCCCAGTTGGTGTCACACACGCACATCCAGGGCCCGGTGCAGCTGCCATGGACGCAGCCAGGGAACGTCACGCACTGGTCACACAGTGGGCCCTGCCAGCCATAATGGCATCTAAGAGGTGGAGAAACAGAGAGAAGAAAGAAGGGAAGAAGAGAGGAGAGCAGCAAGAAAGGTGGGAGAAAGAAACAAAAGTGAGTAGTCACCCAGATGTTAAATTGGTTTGATTACATCTTGAATTTCCTTTGTCATTTTCTGCTGTAGGTTCAAATTTTTATCTTTTTTTAGTGCCAGGATAAAACTCACTTGCACTCTCCAGGCACCGTGCAGGAGCCATGCGCCGGGTGGCAGCCCTGTCTGCACACGGCTGGAACAGACACAGCACTGCGTAAACACGCAAGCCCATGAACATGCACTACACAGCACAGCACAGCACGGAGGACATCACCAAAATGGAATAGAATAGAATAGAATAGACTTTATCGTCACTCTACACCAGGATGGTACAACGAAATTAAGAACGCTCTGTCTGACAGTGGTGCGCCGATGACAAGTAACACTGACTTGATGAACATGTTGACACTAGCATAAATAACAGTGTAAAATTGCAGTGCACATGACCTGAGGTAGTACCACAGATTGCAGTTAGGGGGCACAGTATATGTTTCAAGAATTACACACACACATATGTTATGCATATGTATATACACGTACGTACACACGCACGCACACACATACATATATACACAGTATAGGAAGGATGTGCTCGTGCAGTTTGTGTAATATGTGCACAGTAGTAGACAGCAGGTTTGTTAAGTTTAAAGTGTAATAAAGTGCACAGTGCTGATAGTCACTGATGAAATATTCTATCCTGAAAACACACTTTGCATAAGTAAAATGTGGACTGACATGAACATTAGCAGAGAAACACTATGACAAAGAATTAACAAATTTGAGTAACGACACTCTACACAAAAGCACACAACAGGACAGAAACATCGCCCTCACTTGTGTGCACGTAGTAAATTACCCTGCTTTCAAAACTTAACACACAGTGTTCTGCTACTCCAACAGTTGTAGCTAAATGTCCCAGCATTCTTCAACACTGTCTCTACACTCTGCGACACACAGCACTGTCAGTGAAACACACCAGCCAACGCTGTCCCCCCACCCTCTGCAACTTTTCCTCACCCTTTTGGCACTCCGGACCCGTCCAGCCCTCCAGGCAGACCTTGTTGCCCCCGGCATCGCAGCCAAAGTGACCGAAGAAGTCGTCGCGGGCGCGGCAGATCTTGCTGCAGAACGGGCCGTAGTAGTTGGCGTCGCAGCGGAAGCGCAGGCGGTACTCGAGGCTGGCCTGGCGCCCGTGGTGCCGGAAGCTCTGCCACTGCTCGCCCGGGTTCAGCATGGAGGAGAGCAGCACGCGCTCTATGAGCTGCTCCGGGCCTGAGGGCGCACGGGGCAGAGAGTGGGGCCGCGCACGAGGTCGCGTGAGCGACATCCACACGGGAGGAGGAGGGAGGAGGAGGCACAGGGAGGACAGACAGCGAGGAGATCAGGACCACTCATCCATGCCTCAGAGTCATTCTCATTACTGACTGGTGTATCAGTCCTTGCCCATGTGTATGCCCCTATTCAGTTTTTAAAACAAAAAAAAAATGCAGGTTTAGCATCTTTGCTGTAAAGCCCAATAGCAGGAACTGCCTGGAACCAGATCTGACAAGCTTCGGAAACTCGTTCAACCTTCAGGCTACAGCAAAGTGATACAAAATGAGCACGTGACCAATTAGCGATGCAGTCCGCGGCTCTGGACAGAGTGGCCGTTGGCCTCCAGCAAGGCAGGTATGATGATGGAGTAGCAAACCCCAGGGAGGGCCTCCCAGAGAGACCTTCATCTTTGTTTCAGCACTAATCCCCTTTGACAATGTATTACAGAGCCTCACACAGAGTTTGGTGTATGTGTGTGTGTGTGTGTGTGTGTGTGTGTGTGGGTGCATCCATGCATGTGTGTGCACACGTGCGCGTGCGTGTGTCTGTGCGTGAGCGATTTCCCACTGCTGAGAGAGAAGAGAGAAGGTGGAAAGAAAGGAGCAAACCTTTATAACAATAAACAGAAAGACAATATGTTTGGTGGGGTATGACAGGACAGGGCACTGCAGAAACGAACTAGTGAGATACAGCAGAGCAGAGAAGGGAGATCATCTCAGCAAAGGCAGAGTGGAAACAACAACAGAGGGAGGGAAAAGGGAGATTAGAGAAGGAGAAGGAAGCACTTCTTCTTCTCTCACACCAGTGCAGAAGCATTTCTGGAAACCTCTAGGGGCACTGTTGACTGAGTCCACATTTTTTTGTTCCAGCTGAGTCAACGGTAGCTCAACTTCGGTAACAAGTGTCTCTGTGGGCATAGACGTCGTCCAATTTCACACTAGCAGCCATGAAATCCTCAGGCAAAAAAAAAAAAAAAAAACTGGTCACGTGTCATCAGTAAGATGATTGGACTCAATAGTGCGACGCAGCATGTATAGATGCATTGGAGAAAGCCCCAAGATGTAAGGAAATCACCTTCAGAACCTACAACACGAACAACTGAGTGGTCAGGGGTCAGGATAAAGAGCTAGCAATAGAGGAAGATTATCCCACTTACCCTGCAAACACACACACACACACACACACACACACACACACACACAAATTCTATTGGTAAAGTGAAGAGAAAATATTGCTTGACATTCCATATAAAAAAGACAGTTGTATATTTGCGTTGCCAAAACTTAAATCCCAGTCACATGTTTAAGAACAACCGAAAATTACGTAAGTGTGTAAGCGACAAGACCGAACACAACAGCACCCAGAGCTCATCTCGAATGGATCACTGGGAAAATCTCCTGAGTCAATCCTGACTCAAACATTTTTTCATGCTGATGAAGGCACGGGCTCTGACACATACACACACACACACACGCGCACACACGTGCACGTGTGTGCGCATGTGTGGGTGGGTGTGGGTGTGTGTGGGTGTGTGTGTGTGTGTGTGGGTGCGCGCGAGTGTGTGTGTGTGTGTGTGTGTGTGTGTGTGCGTGCGCTCCTGGCAAGTGAAAACACATTTGCATCAGTGGTGCATGAATCGCCTGGTCTGCGTTTCAGTAGGGCTGCGGGATGCCAAGTCTTGTGTATGCAGGCTGCATGTCTGAGCTCACAGCACGGGTGGAGCACGCATGGAGAAATGCAATTTCTGCCTTTCAAGATAGCGACTCCGTACACACGCATGCATGCACTCACACGCACACACATGCATATAAATAAAAATGCAGTGCTGTCAATACACCCATTTTCTTCATCCCACCCTCTTAAAACAGTGTCTCTCTCTCTCTCTCTCTATCTCTCTCACACACACACACCATACGTATATGCGTGTACTTGTCCTGTTTTGTGCTCTACTTCATACAAACTGAAAGGCACATTTACATGCACACACACACTCCTCTCCTTATCAGGGTTTCTTTCAGCCCAAGGTAAGCCTTGGAGAGAAACACCAATAACCATCTCTGACTATACTGAGAAGTGCAGAAAGATGCAGTGGGGACAGCGAGTGGGGGCCGCACCTGACTGCTGCGTTCAGTCACTGAACATCCATTGTGGAGTACACGAACATTTTTTATATAGTTGTTCTTCTGTTCCTGCCACTGCATAGCTCACAGCATAGCTACAGTCAATGTGGCCATGCATACATACACACACACACACACACACACACACACACACACTCATACAAAAAAGCAGACATAGAACACAGCCCTGCTCATATCCAATATTATTCAGCATCATACCCAGGCAATTCCATCCCTTTTAAAACCCCCTTAATCTGTTCTTTAGTGAGATCACAGTAAAGTCACAGCCTGCAAGGGGGCCTTTTACTGAAATGGAAAAATGTATTGGATATTTGGTGAAGACAGCAGAGAGATAAAAGAGTGAGGAGCAGAGAGGAAAAGGATGAGGCGATATAAAGGAGGGAAGATACAGGGAGGGCGCGGTTTGAAAGCCTGCGGTTAGGCTGCCAGCTTGTCATCATCCCAACAGCACCGTCTCCAGAGGGGAGGAAGAGGAGGAGGAGGGAAGTTAGCAGTGGACGTGGCCAGTGTGTCGGCATGAGCACCCTAGAGCCTCAACGTGTGTGAGGAAAGCAGAGCCACATTCTCAGTCACAGGGCTCTGCCCCCCAGTATGGGATACAACAATCAGAGAGTGGGCAGGAAATTAAGCAGCCCCCGCAAATGACCCGTACATCTCCTGGCGCTCCCTGGGCCCCATCAAGCACGGATTGTGTGTAAGGGGCAGCCTAATGAAGCCAGGGGAACGAGCGACCTGGAACCACAGGAGGTTACACAGAAGGAATCTTTTCATCCCCCCTCAGAGTCTTTTCATCCTCCCCTCCATGTGTCTTTTATTGGGAGGAGAGGGGCTCACAGAAAGGTCCCTCTCTGTCCCCACCTATATCTGTGGCATACTCTTTGTGTTGATGGGGAAGGGGTGCGAGGTGGCTCTCCTGAATCCCCGTCTCTTTGTGCTGCAGCCATAATCTCTGTCTATGGGAACAGGCTGCAGTGTTACAACAGCAGGGCCAGAGTATTCGCCCTCACCTCCCCAGGGCATTCACCCTCACCTCCCCAGGGGCAGGGTATTCACCCTCACCTCCCCAGGGGCAGGGTATTCACCCCCACCTCCCCAGGGGCATGGTATTCACCCCCACCTACCCAGGGCCACAGTATTCACCCTTATATCCCCAGGGTTCAGCTCACTTTCATGCTCTCAGAAGGTATTTCACACACACACACACACACACACACACACACACACACACTCAAAAGAGATCTTACCTGTCTCTGAAGTGTCATTGTCATAGTCCAAGGCCTCGAGAACCAAAGAGAAGGATTTCTGCAGACAGACAGACAGACAGGAATGCCAACATGAGCCCACACTAACATCTTATCTCTGGATCTGCCCATTAAAACATCCATAATGCAGTCTGCCAGTGTGTTCAGAACTTGTCCAAGGGCCACAGGGCTTTCTTCAGGCTACAGCAGCAGTGCTGTGGTTAATTCTGAGCAAAATGAGAAACCATGAAAATACTGAGCATTACGTTATGAATAATAATGCCTCACATTTTGCTTCAACAACCCAGTAAAATGCGGCAATATAAAAATGTTTCCATTCTCTCCTTTATAGCAGGGCCTTGTTAAAGTATACGCAATCCAGACCTTTTTATAAAACATAACACAGGAGTATTGCATTCGCACACAGTAAGTGTCAAACACACAATGAACTGCACTGAGCGTCACATGCACTCAATGTTTAAAACACGCAGCTGCACACTGACATGGTTAAACAGCAATTATAATCACGGGAACGGCCCCGTGTTGAGCACCATTGAAAATTGACAGCTCGCTCATTCGATTTTTGCTGGAGGATCAGGTAAGATGAATAATTCAAACCCACACCTACTCTTACAAAAAAAATGGACTGGCAGGGCCTTCCATGCAAATAAAACACTGCAGAGCCTGAGAGACAGTGCGGGTTAGCAGGAGGACACTCGTAATGGCATGCTGGGATGCGCAATCATGGCCGCTGAGAGCGGACGAGTGGAGAGCGAGGCAGAGAGAGAGGTGATAGAAAAAAAAAACAGAGAGGAAGAGAAGAGGGTGAAAAGGCGAGATGAGCAAGCGAGAAAGAATGGGATGTAGTGAGAGAGAAAAAGCAGAAAGCAAGAATGTATGTGGAGAGGAGAGAAAAGGAGAGGAGAGGAGATAACAGTAGGAGGAAGAGGAGATGAGAATGAGAATGGGTGGAGAGGTGAAAAAAGAGGGGAAGTGGGGGGCACACAGAAACACACTGAACACATAATGGAAAGGAGAACATTGTAATGTTTAGCACAGAAATACACACTGAACACATTAGTGAAAGGAGAACACGGTGATGTTTAGCACAGAGAAACACACACTGAACACATTAGTGAAAGGAGAACACGGTGATGTTTAGCACAGAGAAACACACACTGAACACATTAGTGAAAGGAGAACACGCTGATGTTTAGCACACAGAAATGAACATCCATACTGTATTATGATCATGCGTGCTGTTACACTCACAGCACACTTAAATAAAGCTGAACGGGTGGGAGCACTTCTGTTTCACTTCCACCCCCCCACCACTACCACCAGCTAGCAAGGACGACTGCAGAGCTCTCTCTGCTGCTGTGTAGAGTCCCCTATACACAAACACCACACCCAGTTGACTTGGAGGATTTCACACTGTCGTGGTCAAACAGTCATATCCAACCAAAGAACCCACAGCACCATGTCTGCTCTCATGTAGATATTTTACCTCTTTATAGTCATAATAGCAAATGCAAATGCAGTGATACTGCCATGTACACGCTGAAAGGGAATTTGACCCAACAGCACACTTCGGACCTGACGTCAAAGTCATCTTAGTTAATACAAGCGCAATACTTGGACAGGAATGTCATAGTCACATACACACACACACACACAGTTGCAAATACTGTAAATGCGGACATACAGAAGTACCGAAGATGAAATGAAAAACACTGCTGGTTCATCTGCAGCCGCCTTTGCCTTTCTCCATTCTTTCAACTATCGCCCCCTAGCTGCACCACCCGTCCATTACCATTTCCTCTGTCTCCTGGTGCTGCACTGTGGCACAGCTGTGAGACGGTAATAAGTGGGACATTAGGAAAGGGAGAAAGAGTACATGGGCGGGTTACATCAGAGATGACTCAGCTATAGGATGGGCGTAGCGCTGGTGGGCCTTGCAGCCGGGGTGAGGTTCCGGCTTGCCCGGGCATACCCCCCACCTCTCACCTCACCCTAGCCTCGTGGCCCATGGCGTCATCACTGTGATGGGAGCTATTTTCCACATCTGTGCCACCGGAGAAGCGCCTTCAAAAGATGTCCACCCTCTTCCTGCCCCTCTGCACCGCACCCGCTCTTTCACCAACACACCCCCCCATGGTGTATATTAACCCCCCCATGTCTGTGTCTTCCTTTTGGTTTATTACATCCGACCTCGTTCTCGGGTGTTTTCCAACAGCTCCTCTGCCCCTCACTTCTTGTCCTTTGCTCTGTTACACACACGCCTGTTTTAGTCCTGCTTTAGCTCTAAGCACTGGTCAGACTTGTCCCCCTGTAACTTGAGACTTTAAGTGCAAGGGACTTCCATCCTCTTTCTGTTGCAAAGAAATAATATCTGACTTGCACAATAAAACTCAGCACAATGTGAAAGCCTTGGCGTGCGACAATGCTAACTCTCTCAAACCGACAGCAGTGCATTGTCATCTTTAGAACTGAACACCACCTGACAATGGCAACGCAAAGTCTGCGGCGGCTTCATTTAAAGAGAGCTTCAGGTCTCCATGCTCACACGCAGCTTCCATTTCCTTCCTCCCCACTTTCCCCGTTTCCCGCTGCAACTCTGCTGTCGTTTGAATGTGAGCATGCTTTCTCTTTTTCCCAGACGGAACTGACTTGGCTTTCAGGACGTCTGCTCGCACAGGGGCGGCCCGTCAGACGCCTTGCTCGGCACCTGGACCGCCGCTTCGCCTCCCAGTACGTGGGCAAAGTGAAAGGCTTGACCTTCACCTCGCTTTGCTCATCTCACTCTCTGCCAGATGTTGCCCATGAGGGAAGGAAACAGGGCTGTGCTGCTATAACCGTTTGGAAATAGAGCTCAGTTTGTCCGGGGGCCACACCCCACCTCAATGTGCTCGCTGACATGGCTGAAAGTTCTCCTTTAAGGCCCTCCACTTCACACGTAGCAAGGCAGAATCCTTGTGGGAAAACACATTTTGTTTTCTAGGGATGCTTTTATGTGGCAATGTTAAGGGTTTTTCTGAGAAATCCACTGTGTACGGCATGACAGTAAGTACCATTTGATTTACAGTACCGGATGATGGATTGGTTAAACAACCATGTGACAGATAACAACACGATTGTAATGCTGCATTTTCTTGGTTTGCGTTAAACTCCCTGCCTGTCGTTCTCTGTCATGTTCGGAAGTGAGGCATGAATAGTTGCTATTTTGTTATTAAACAGATGCGCATTCCTACTAACAGGAGACAACCATGTACGAAAACACACACGGACCGCACAAAGAAACAGATGGATAGACACACACACACACACACATACACACACATATAGCCCCACACCCAGGCACACACATACATACACAAAAAAGATAGAGCAGAAAAAACATGTTTTTATGCGGCTGCGTCTGTTTCTGTCACGCTCTCTTTGTTGCGTCAGTTCAAAACAATGCATTTGACATGAAGGATAAAAATTTGTGTGTCCAACTCTGCTGGAGCCCTAAATGCGCACGTCACCACAGACAGCCATAACAAGTCACCACAAAGAGTCACAAGAAGCGAGGAAGAAAATTAGACGGATCCTAATCAATGTTTCCGGTGGCAGAACGCAACAGAAAACAAAAAATATCAAATGCTGATGAGATGAGGAAACAACATCACAGGGGAGCACGTCCTTCTACCACTGTCAATAATTAGCAGCCCTGGTGAGGAAAACGGGGCCTAGCTAAGGGTAAGGCCTGGGGCTAGAGTGCTAAGTCTGCATCTCACTGGCTGGGGCACTTGGCTGTGCAGTGTGTTCCCGGTCCCTGGTGGAGAGGCCTGTTCTTCCTCTTCTGTCACTTTCAGTGAATAGGGGCTAAATGTTCAACATTACAGAGAAGGATTCATTTACAAAGTGTTTAGAAGTATTATTTCCCAGGCATATATTCTTTGTCTTGCCACACTGCCTTTATTTTTCATATCATGGTGTATGCCTTACACAGTGACGACTACACCTTGCTTTAGGTGTGGGGACAGTAAGTGGGAATTACACACACTGGTCTTCAGTAAACGCCTGTACTGACATTATGCTCATTGCATTCCCAATGTGTTTCTGCTCTACTAACTTTCACAGCATTCAGCATGTAGTCAGTGCCTCTCCTCCTAATTACAGTACATCGAGTAACATTAGCGCTCTTCTTATTACACCACTGCACACAAGAACCAGATACCATGTTGTATTCATTTTTTAAATTGCTGGTTGCTCATATGCATAAAGGCCTTGTGTCGATTAGTGTTAACTTAAAGCAAAGAGCTGCCCACTTTTCCACTGTTGCAGAACTTCCAAACAGCTAATAAAAGGATACCACAAAGATAAGACCTTCTCCTGACCCCATCAGGTCTACTTGCTAATTAGTAAATTAAGACCTGTATTTACATTCACATTTACAAGATCAGTTTCATGCCTCGCTTAAGTCTGTAAAACTGTAAACCACTCCTCCTTTGTTCCTTTCTCTATATTTCTCTCCCCTTTATCTCTCCTCTATTTTATTCTTTCTACCCTCTCTCTTTTTCTTATTTTTTCTTCTCTCTCTCTTTCTCTCCACTTTTCCCCTCATTTTTTCTCTCTCTTTTTCTCTTTTATTATTTTTTTCTTCTCTCTCTCTCATTCTTTCTTCCCCATCTCTCTCATTCTTTCTTCCCTCTCTCTCTTCTCTCTGACTCACTCAGTTCAATTAAATTCAAAGACACTTTATTGGCATGGTTACATATTAGTATTGGCAAAGCAATTACAGAACACAGGAATATTGAACAAACATATATTATTTAACAATTGGTGAACATACTTGTGACCAGAAAAAAACTCTCTCTCTCTCTCTCTCTCTCTCTCTCTCACAAAAAAACAAAAAAAAAAAAAAAAAAACACACACACACAAAAACAGAACAAAAAGACTAAAAAAACAG
>JABJVR010002434.1:0-17403 GCA_025773905.1 Chitala chitala
AAACTGCTGTAACAAGAGAATTTCCCCACTGTGGGATCAATAAAGTTCAATCTAATCTAATCTAATCTAATCTAAATCAAACGTGGTTCACAAACAAATTTTCCATACCGGATCGGTTGAGGCCCGGGTTAACAATGACCGCCATCAGTACTGTTAACGAACAGGGTACTGGTGGAAATTTGGCTACTGTTGAGCAAAAGTGGAGAAAGAGAGGGGGAAGGCATGTCCAGAAGAAGCAGGAGAAGAGGAAGCAAAAGAGTGTGAAGGTAAAGGTAGGAACCCTGAATGTAGGCACTATGACAGGTAAAGGGAGAGGGCTGGCTGACATGATGGAGCAGTGAAAAATAGATATATTGTGTGTCCAAGAGACACAGTGGAAGGGCAGTAAAGCCAGGAACATTGGAGGTGGGTACAAGCTGTTCTACCATGGTGTGGATAGGAAAATAAATGGTGTAGGGATAATCCTGAAGGAAGAGTATAGTAAGAATGTACTGGAAGTGAAGAGAGTAGCTGATACGATGATTAGTGTGAAATGTGAAATTGAAGGGGTAATAATAAATGTCATCAGTGCATATGCTCCACAAGTGGGATGTGAGATGGAATAGAAAGGACATTTCTGGAGTGAGTTAGATGAAATGGTGGAGAGTGTACCACAGGAAGAAAGAGTAGTGATAGGAGCAGGCTTTAATGGACATGTTGGGGAAGGTAACAGAGGTGACGAGGTGGTGATGGACTTGATTTGGGATGTGATTGCCTGGGTTAAAGACAGAAATGTTCCTCTGGTACTGTTCAGCCTAGACCAGGAGACTAGGGTTTTGCACAGGCTAGGTTTTGGGCCCAGATTTTTAGGATACATAGAAACACTGTCTTAAGATAAATTTGAAAAGACTTCTTAATGAAAATATACCTGAAAATATTGTTCATGCTTAATACAAGAAGTACATTAGTTGACACAGAAGATACTTAACATACACAGTCTAAGAAAAAATAACTCCTGTGTGTCTAATCCAAGGCTCAGTCTGGAGAGTCATTGCTTGCATTTGTGCTGTGTCAAGATGGGTTTCGTTAACCATTCCTGGACCCACACTTCAAAGTTACAAATATAGGTCTGAAACAGAAAAAATCAAGAATTAAGGCCAGAAATAAGCAACGTCAGCTGCAGTGACCTTATTAAAACAAATATCTTAGAAAGGTCAGTTGTGTTCATAACACAAAACCTTTATGCTACAACCAAACACTGTGTCGAAATATAAGTTCAGGATGAAGGCAGTGAAGATGCTCAGTCATGCAGGTGATCCAGGGGAGGTTATCTGTAAGTTGAGTCATGGCAACTGGACAGAAGTTCAGCTGCTGTGACTCAACTTACAGATATGTTCAGGACTTCAAATATGAAGATTTATTATAGAGATGTTTCTAGTATAGTGTGATGAATGTGTTCCCTTAAAATGCGGCCTCACAGAAAATCATACAATTAAAATAATAGGGCTTGTGGGGACAGAAGAAAGTAGGATTAGGGGAAAGACAACTCAAAGCCTAGCCAAATATGAAGCCAAAAACCATATTACCTAATTGCCTTTGACAATGATTTTACAGATTTGGTGGTACTTAATGCTTGTTATAGCATGAAAGCATCTTCAGTTATTTCGGCAAGGTCTCTAATCATATTGACTTCTTACAATAGTATAAAAGATGTCATATGTTCTCTTATTAGTGTTCAAAAATGCCTTACAACATCAGGTGTTATTGCTTTTACTTCATGTTCAACATGTGCAACTTTATGACCAGTATACTTATACACCTATATATCAGAATCAGAACTGAACTTTGTCATTACACAAGCATGTGCAATGAAATTAGGGTTACTCACATCTACAGAGTGCAGAAGTTGGTAAGGATTAAAAAAGAAATATAAAATATAATAGTATAAATAATAAGAATAAAAGTATAAAAATAGTGTAAACTAAGAGAATAAAAGTGACAAGTGCACAATTCTTACATTATTGCACTGTGGTATAATATTGCACTGCTAGATGGGGGAACAGGGAAAGAATTTTGTATGTGTGTGTGTGTGTGTGTGGGGCGTCAGTGACCGTGTTTGTTAGCAGTTCTTATGGCCCAGGGAAGGAAACTTTTGTCACCCATGTCACTTGTATTTAAAACCATGCAGGATATATTTTGTGAAAATTGCAGAACTTTTCATTTTAAAAGGTGGGCACACTTAGATTTGTGACTTTGTATTCTTCCACAGACTGTTGCGTTCAGTTGTTTTATTCAGCATCCAAAATAAACACGTTTGGGATGAAATTGTGCAAAAGCCAACATGGCATCTGCTTTATACTGATACAATTCCTCTGTTTAACACTGAATTATGAGCGAATATGTGTTTTGAAATAGAACTGATGTTAATGTAATGATATAATACTGTAAAAATAAAAATCTGTGAGGTGAAAATGTGTATTAATTAAGAAAGTAGTAAGTTGCAGAATACGTTTAATGTTTTTTTTTAGAATATCATAACTGGACACCATACATGCTCATGTACTATATTAGGCATGTGAAAAGTGCCAGCAGGAATGCTGGTGTTGCTTGTTTTGTTAAGTGTATGTTACAGAGAGCACGTTGGAATGGTGAGCACACCTACCCAAAAAAGAACCTGCATAGGTGTTGTGCCATTAAACAAATGTATCCAGCATGGGATTGGAAATGAGTATCTTGGGTCGAGGGTTAAGTGTCATAAGGCTCCATTACCTTTCCAAGTGATTTATTCTGTTGTGCCAGGCAATGATGCGCTGCTGGACCTTTGCGACACATTGTATTAGCCATCTGCACCTTGAATATGTACTTAATGCCAGCAACAACCTGTGGGCAGATATAAATAAAAAACAACAAAACATTTAGCCCCGAAAAGGCACTTTGATTATTGTTAAGTCATTGGCAGGAATACAATCCTACTTCAATTTCAACATATAAAATCTGGCATTCTTGTGACTATGAAAGTTTCTCTATGTGAGAAAATGCATTTATTTTACTAGAGATGAAACACCAGGCATGTGCCTGTGTCTGTTCTCAGAAACTAGGCAGGGTTTGGCCTGGTTAACATTTGGAGGGGAAACCGCATAGATATGCCTGTGCGCTGCAGAGGATTGTGGTTGGGTGATTATAGGAATAGGCAACCCACCCATATTTACTAGAAATAAATAAAAACAGCACTTCTGAGTACTTTTTTTTAAGTTTCGCTTTTTTGACCTCTCCCATTTGCCAGCAAGATGCCTTGTTTCAGGTAGGGTTACCAGATACATGCATATCCAAAGGAGGACACCGAAAGTCAAAAAGTAGGACAAAGGAGGACAAAGAACACAATATATACATTTATATATTATATAAATTATATATATAATAAATGATACTCAAATTTTACCTAGATAATTAATTAATGGGAACAGTAGGTAGTATGTACTGAATTTATATACGCTGCACAATGGAACTATTCTAAAAATTACACTATTGTTTAAAGACATATACAATTGATTAGCAATGAAATTAACATGAATGAGAAATGTGACATTTCCAGTGCTGTAACCATTTCCATGACTAACCTGTTGCTGGGCTTGAAGTACATTCACAAGTTTGCTGACAAACCTTTCCTTGCTTTCTTTGTTGTGTTCACCAATGGCAAACCGAAGGGCACTTTTGACAGACAGATTTTTCAGGTTTGCATTTGTGACACTTCCAACTAGAATAGGGGCAGTGGCACCCATCTCTGAAAGCACACATAAAACAAACACTAGAATTTTTAATGTAGCCATTTTCCTTGGTAGATGTCAGTATGAATTGTAATGTGGGTCGCTGATAAATATATACACACACACCCAAGTCATGTGATCACAAAGAGTGGGTGTGACTTGAAAAAACATTATTGTCCCAAGAGTTAATTGCTAAAACATGTTGTTTTTCTAGTTTGTCTAAAACCTTTGAACAATGTACAATCACGTGCTATCAGGTGAAACCAAATACTATAGTTGATAGAGTACATTATTCATTGCATTACTGTAGCATATACTTTGTAGAACATTATAAATTAAATTCTTAGTTTGTTACTTGATATTTGGAGGTGACAAAATCATTTGGGTGGTTTTATGATGTTCTGTCAATTTAGGATTGTGCTATGACTTATTGCAGTGCTGAGATTATATGTGTTAAGGATCATTTTGTAAGACACGAAAGACTACCATCACTACCTGAGTAATTGCACATTTTTGTAATTACCAATTTATTTATGTGCACTGACCCTCAAAAGCAGGGGTCTCCAACCTTTTTTGCACTTTGGACCAGTTTCATGTAATACAATTTTCCATAGACCAGACATTAAGCATGCACATAATCAAGCATAACAAAGTGCATAATAAATACAATTTACCATAATGCAGAATCATTGGGAGCAGCCCTAACCCTAACCCTACTGACTCCGATAGTCAATAACATATTTAAAAATTAAAATTATAAAATAAAAAGTAAAATAAAATTATCCACGGCTCGGTACCAGTCCATGGTCCGGAGATTGGGGACCACTGTTCTAAAGTGCAATTTAAGTTTTCCAGACAAGATAAAGACAGTAATGAACATGAAGGTATCAAAGTTAGGGTACTCCCTTAAAAGATTTGTATACCTTTATCCCTATGATGTTATTTACAGTTTCACTGGATTTTCATCCTTTAGATCTGTCATGAATTAGTCGTGTTTTTTTATGGGGGCCTTAACTTTATTGTTAACATATTCTGTACAAGTTTTCAAGGAATATTTAGCAAAAAACATTTGAAAGCATTTTCCCTTTCTGACAGAAAATAAATTGACCTTGTTAAATGCAAAGTAAGCAGAATGATATATTTTATTTTCTATAAAGTTTTTAATTTAAATCAAATCTGAACTACGTTGAAATCGTCCTCATACCAGTTAGTATTTGTAACGATTTGCACAAGTTATGGTCATATTCCTCTCATTCTTCTGTCACAGTGTCCTTGCTCCCTTTTTGGTATTTTTGATTGTGTGCACCTTGTGTATACGTACTCGTATTTCCTGTTCCTTTACTGTTTAGGTGTGGTGTTTGCAGTCTTGCTTTGGTGTTAAAATTGTTTGGTGTATTCTTGTGCCATGCTTCTTGGGGTGGTGCTTACTGTTTGTTGTTTTTGCTGTTCCCCATTACCTTGTTGTTACTGGCTTTCATAATGGATTCCCTGAGTTTACAAGGTGTTGTTCCTAGATTTGGTGGCACCATTCTTACGTTGTTGGCTTTATTGCTTTGTAAATAAAACATACATCTCCCTGCAACAAATGCACGTTCGGTTCAACAGTTCCCCCAGATGGTGCCCAGACTGGCTACAAAATATAGATCTGAAACAGTATTATACACTAAAACAGTTAGAGAAATTGTATGAAAGAAATCAATCCGCTTATATTTGTCTATCACGAGCGCTGAACTTAAAAGTAAAAATAATAAATAATCAAATTAAATAAAGACGCGGAAGAATCCACAATTGCAAAAGTATGTTCACACATGCAGCCTAAGATATTTTGTATTTGGTAGGGGAATATATTGCGAGAATTTGTATATTAATGAATATTTTTGTGTATTGCATTACATTTACTGTGGATTGTCGTGTACGCATTTGTGACTCAAAAAATTTGTGGATTTTACGTTATATTGTTGAAAGGTTTTCACACTGTTTTAGCTCCATACAAGCGGACATACGGGAGGAATTGCAAAGAGAGGTTAGTATAGAATAAGTAACATTACCAGTCACAAAACACAGGGTACATGCATGTACAGCAGCAGATTATTATAGTGAATTATACTGAATGGTTTGACAAGGCTCAAACAAAGAAACAAGTCCTTTCTTCGGATTTAAAGACTGAGAACGATTCGGCATGCCGTACACAGCCGTGGCAAACTATTCCATGATCTAGCGACTTTGTAAGTAAATGTTTTACACCTACGTGGATCGGTCAAAAAACGATGAGTATGTGTATTTATCAACGCCGTTCAATATGTCAGTGCTTGACCTTTAAGTGCCCTATGTGTTCATTGAATAATTTTGAAAGGTCCTATGGGCTACTTAACAGGAAGCCAGTGGAATGATGACTGTACGGGAATGTGTCGTAGCCCGATCGCATGCACGAAAAGGGAACGTCGTGTCGAATAGTCAGACTTTCTGCTCCCGGTAACATTTGTACCAATATACATTAATTAGTCATTTAGCAGATGCTTTTATCCAAAGCGACTTACAACATTCCATATACTTGTTACAATGAGCTAGTGCTGGATGTCTTGCTCACGTGGCTGGGCTGGACTTCGAACCGGGACACTTCTGCATTCCAGCCTGATCTTGTACCCATTGAGCCACAAAATATAAAATTACCGTGATAATTACATGTAAACAGTACGATTTGATTTGTGTTCACAACACTTACTCGTGATATAAGCAACGATTGTTTTTTACGTTATATAAAACGTTCGCTTTCGGCAAGCTGTTATCTTAATTGTTCATACGTTGCCAGTCACATGTCTTTACTAGACAATACACACAGTATAAGCGATTTGACAAAGAAGCAATTTAGAGTTAATATTTATCTCGGCCAGCTTTGGTGACGTGACTGGGCATAGTTTAAACCCAAGGCGAGAGCGTCAGCTGTTGCTTTCACAGTCGGTATTGTCCAAGATTTGTAATTATGCAGATTCTAGACACAATTAGGTGAGTAACGATAACTAAATTCATTTAGACGGAAACGTTTGTTTCGTTTAAACATGTACTCTGAAGCTTAAAGAAGAAAGAAGACAACGTATTTCTAGAAAGTCTTTGAGACAGAATTATTTTTGTAACGTAACTCCAACATTTTCTGTCTTCGTAACTTTGTAACTCCATTTTGTAATGTCACATAGTGTTGTTTCGACGTTCACATTAGTTTGAGTGAGGTTGTAATGTGAAACCGAGGTGAGCACGCCGGGGCTCCCGTGGGCGGGTCATTGAAAACGCTACTAAAACGGTACGCGCGTGTATGTTACTGTATGTACATACGTAATTCATACAGTATGAACTAAAGTTTGATTTGTGGTACAGCAAACGTACAATGTGTTCTTATGTATATCAACTCTAAGGTTTTTATTATTTACACTAAGTTAAAACACAGTTTGCCGTGTTTTAGTTAAACTTTATTTTGCAGAGAACGGATAACAAGCGAGTAACTCACATCCTCCTTCTGAAGAAGCCAGTTTCCTCAGAAATATATTGTTCAAAATTCTTTAAAAAATGTGTGTGTGTGTGGTGATCGTATGTGTTGATTTCAAAAGGTGAATTTCCTATATTATAAAAATGCTTTATTTACACATTTGGAACAACATAAATAATTACATTAAATAGGTAACTGTGGTTACACTGTAGTTTATTTGGTAACATTTCATATTTTGACTGATTTTACTAATTTTAAATTTCAGTAATTTAATTTATTATTGCTATTATTTATTATTACTAATTTCATTTTTGTACAAAATTAATGGAAGGTCCTCTTTTTGATAGCTCCTCCCGTTAGGCTTCCAGTGGAGAGACCTGAGGTGATGTCCACCTAGCTGCCCCTCTTTCCATAACATACTTCTCAGTGGGTGAAAAGTGTGAGGACACCCACTCTGACAATGTTAATTGACTCACATGGTGGCATGAAGATGGCCATGATGTGCCATTCATTGATACAAAACCGATTGCACAAATGTTACCATCATTTAGAATATATATATTTTTTGTGCAGGTACACTGGTGCTGCCTCTGGCACGATGCCCACGTTGCCTTTACCTAAATCCATCTCTGGTGACTATTACTGGTTTAAAATAGGTTTTCGTTGCTGGAAGTTACACGTATGTGTGCAGTTTTTTTCTCACCGTACTTGCCTACTTGGCTTTCCTTTGACAAAGACGAGAGCTTTAGTAGGATTGTGGTCTCTGCATCATCCGTGTACTAAATACATGCTTCAGTGCTCTAAGCCAAGCTGGTGACCAGTCCAGGCTTTGCCCTCTAAGCACCTTGAGCTTCTTTGGATTGGCATCTGGTTTATTACAATTCTGGGTTTGTTGAGTAGATCTGAATAGTTATGGTATGTTCCATTTTACATCCCTTATCTGTTAGACCACAAAAATGATGAAACAGTCTTGTTTAACTGGTTGAATTATGTCTATGCCTATAGTTGTTACAGAATTGCATATGAGTTAACGTTGACTTTCTAAACAATTTCTGTGTAACAGAGAGACCCTTTGCAGCTTGCACCCCCCCAGGCTTCAACTCCTGGCTGCTTCCACAGCTACACTGGGAATAGGTGGATTGGCTGTGTGCTATTTTGCTTCTCTGAAGAAAGCTAAGACTATTCCTATGGGCGATGGTTGGTGGGGGGCTGGAGAAAAACCATTGTCAGAGGATGAAGAAATTTACTCATTTGTGGTTAGCACATCAGAAAAAGAAATTCAGGTAGATGGAGTCTTTTTTAACTTTTTTAGTAATACAGTACTTCCCTCTAGAGCCCAGTGACCTTTTACTGTTCATGTTTAAACAAAGTGCAGTGTTTATTACATAATGTAAGCGATGGAAGAACTTGACAGGTTCCTCATGCTACAAAATTATAAATCTAATTGAACAGTAAAAGTTGGATCACCAATGTAATAATGATGTTAATTTGAATGGGTGGAGTGGGAGTGCAGCACAGTAACTGTACACATCACCTCACCTGCCATTTTGACTCCCTCTTTGTCAGGACCTCTACAGGCGTATTGATCAGACTAGGTATACCAGCCCACTTGAAGATGCACGATTCCATTATGGCTTCAATGCCACCTATCTTAAAACAGTGATCTCCTATTGGAGGAATGAGTTTGACTGGGGGAAACAGGTCAATGTTATCAATAAATTTTCACATTTTAAAACTAAAATTGAAGGTGAGTTTAATATCAGTAATTTTGCTGCATGATATTTGTAGGTTATGTGTTCAATGGGTTGTTTTTCTGCTGATATTCAAATGTGAAACACAGAGGTGTGAAAACAGTTTGGTCACTTTGGTTACACCCCTGATGTCAATATCATAAGGTTGTGTAATGTGACATTTTAGTCAGTTATTTTTGCATACCTCACTAATGAATTATGAAATGATAATTGTCATTGTATAAATGATATATAAATATAATATATAAATGATATATTATAGTGGCCAGGTGGCATAATGGGTAGAACATCAGGCTGGGAGGCAGAAGTCTCCTGGCTCAAATCCCAACCCAGCCACCTGGTGTCCTCGAGCAAGATACTCAGCACTAGTTCATTGTAACACACGTATGAAATGTTGTAAGTCGCTTTGGATAAAAGCGTTTGCTAAATGACTAATTATATTATCACCAGGGTTGGATATACACTTCATTCGAGTGTACCCGCCCCATGTCCCTGAGGGCTGCAAAGTTAGAGCCTTGATGATGGTCCATGGCTGGCCAGGGTCATTCTTTGAGTTCTACAGGCTCCTACCCTTGCTGATCAAGGAGGAGGATGACCTGGTCTTTGAGATTATTTGTCCTTCAATTCCAGGATATGGCTACTCGGAGGCCCCTCGTAAGCAAGGTGAGAACAGGAAATGGGTAAAGTTGTACAGCTGAGCACAGATTGTAAATAATGAATGCGTATGCATACATACAAATGTACACCTGACTCAGTTTTTAAGATAAGGTTGTTATGTTTTTCAGGATTTAACTCACTGGATGCTGCACGCATATTTCTCAAGCTGATGGAGCGTTTGGGCTTCTCTGAGTTCTATCTGCAGGGTGGAGACTGGGGCTCTCTTATTACTACCAACATGGCTCAAATGAGGCCAGAGTGAGCAATCCCTGCATAGTTATGACAATTGTCATTTTCTTCTGCCAGTGGAACTAGGAAAAAAAAAAAAACAAGTAGTGTTATGCTTGTGAGATATTGGTGGACTACTGTCACATTAACTCTAGGTGCACCTACAATTTGGATTTTTACGTAAAGTGCCTCATGTGGGTGTCCTTTTTTCGCCCCATGCAGGTCAGTGAAAGGATTGCATTTGAACTTTTTTTCTCTGAAGCGTGGTGGGCTGGGCGTATTGCTTTCAATGATTGTCGGGCCTTACCTTCCTTTCCTGGTGGGCCTCACTCGAGAGGACGTCAAGCGGCTCTTTCCTTTCATGGAGAGAAATGTGTATGAGATGCTGAGAGAAACGGGCTACCTGCACATCCAAGCTACGAAGCCAGACACTGTTGGTGAGAGCACTATGTAAAGTTACATTCCATGTTTATATAAAGAGCCAAGGCACGGATGAGGATGTGCTTTCCAATGTCAGTGAGGCCAAATCTCACCCTGCAGGTTGTGGAATAAACGACTCCCCTGTGGGCCTGGCATCTTACATTCTTGAAAAGTTTTCCACTTGGACTGACCTAAAGAACAGGGATCTGGAAGATGGGGGTTTGGAGAGGTAACAGCAGGCAAGAGTATCTCACAATGACTACCGTCTCGTCTAACATTTGTGATGTACTTAAAAAGTATCTTTTGCTAATGACTATGGTAATTTATTTTTTATTCATGTAATTGCAGTTAATTGAGTGAAATGCTGAAATTTACATTTGTGTTCCGTTAAGTAATATGGTGGAGTGGTTTTTGGAATTTCATGCACACAAAAACAACTTTGTGTTCCAGAAAATTTACCCTTGATGATCTCCTCACTAATGTTATGATATATTGGACCACGGGCACCATAGTCCCTTCAATGCGTTTCTACAAAGAAAATATGAAGAACAACATAGAAAATAGACTGGATTACAGGTAGTGGCCATATAATACATGTTACATCTTAATGATCAGTGCGACTTCATTTGTTGTTCAGAGATAATGGTGTAGAGACATTAGGAGAGTTTTATTGGTCATACATTCACAGTAAGTGATTTGTTGTATGTACTACTTTTCCTACTCTGTTTTGTGTTTTAGTAGAATATACATAACAATGTGAAATGCATTAAAGTATAAAAGTGATAGAAAAGTGAAAGTCCTTAAGAGCTGCCTTACTGCAAGTTTGTGAATGTAGTTACACAGGATTAAAGTCATTTACTGCCTCTTACATAGTTGCCTACATAGAGCAGTTAATTTGCTTGGCACACTGAAAATCAGTGGTTCTCCATATTTCAAGTCCCTACCCTCTCTGTCCTTAATAAAGGTATGTACTGTATATAGCCTGTCTAACAGGACTCTGAACCACATTATTTCCCTCTTTAGGACACAAGTACATGTGCCCACGGGGTTGGCTGCATTTCCACACGAACTGATTCACTGTCCCCGGTCCTGGGCCTGCCAGACGTACAGGAACATCTGCTCCTACTCCTACATGCCCCGAGGAGGCCACTTTGCTGCCTTTGAGGAGCCTGAGCTGCTGGCCCAAGACATCAGATTGTTTGTGAAAAAGGTAGAGAAGCTGTAATAGGTGTCAGATCCAAACATGCTCACCCTCTGTTAAAACTGGTTTGAATAATATGGACTTCCAAAGAAAGATTTCTGCTCCCAGAGAATCAAATGACCATTATAGATACCGTAACGTGAATGATAAGTAAAATCATGATGTCTAGCACTACAAAATTTTACTTTTAAAGCCCTTTAATGGAACAAGTTTCAGAGCTAATAAGTACAGCCATGCCTTGTCGTTTTCACTGTCCAGTTCTATGTATCTGGACCATTACTAACAGTACTGTGTTCTTTACCCAAACATTTTTCGTTATATATATATACTAGGCATCCGGTCAGAGTCCTGTGGGCTCAAATGCATTTATTTTAACTTCACCAAAAAGTGCATGGACATTCAGTGCTTGATGAATAGTACATTGCCATGTTTTATACAGAGTTCCCCTCTGTATGCTCTACTGGCTTCCAGCAAAATTCTTCCTATATTTATGTTCCTGAACTGTATTCATTATTGTGTTGCTTTTGTGCAGATTGTTAGCATTAGCACTAATGAAGAAATGCAAAACGCCAGGGAAAAAAGCAATGAAAAGCTTAATGTGCTGTGTATTAAATGCAGTTTACAACAAATAGCCATTTGCTTTACATGAATTGAAATGTACAGAGAAAGTGATGTTTTTACATGGATGAAAGATGGTGCTGAAAAGGACTGGTTGTGGTAATCTTATAAAGGTAATGAGTAGAAGACCTTGCCATAGATTGACTAACACTGTGACTTGCACTTTACCTTGTTTTATTGTTTGTAACTGCTTAAAGGATATACTGATTTGAATTATTTCACAACTTTTTTTAATGGCATTAGACAGGATGGAGGTCAGGTTAATTTGAAATACTGTGGAATATCTTAGAGCTTTTCCTTATTTCAGTTAATGTAATTATGTTCACTTTGGGGATATTTTGACATGCCGTAGAAATTTTCAGGAATGGATTCGATATAAAGTAACAGTGTACTGTACTTTTAAATTGCCCGTTTTGCCTTCATTCAAACACTAGGATCCCTTCTGAAGTTTGATGCATAAAGGCATTAATGTTTAAAACGCTTTTATTAACTCTTGCTTTGGCTTTATTAATCAGCTATTTAATAAATTCAACATTTGAAAATTTAACTTTTACTGATATCTGCAACCCTTATTTTCCATCCTCTCCTCCTGCAGCTCTAATTTTATTTTTTTAACTACACCCGACTGGAAACGATGTCGTTTTTGTAATATACAACTGCGAGAACACACTGTACACACATTCATTGACTGCTATCAAAGCTGCATGGGAGTTAAATCCCCAGGGTTCCCTACTGGACCAAGACTGGTCATCTGGTCTCAGTAGGGTGCAAACCTCATCTATATATGCACATCATAATCTAATTCAGTTTAAGGTAGTCCACTAATGTCAGATTGGCAAAGATTTATCCAGAGGTGGACCTTGCAGGTGACAGATGCAATCAAACCCCTACCACTCTGTCATTCCTTCTGCGCCTCTATATTTGACGTCTTGTCTGCAACTGTAGGTAACTAATTTCCATGCTCACCATCATTAGCACTTTTTGGTGTTTCTCTTTAGGTGATGACCATAACCAAGAGCCACTCAGACTTAATTGCATTTGGATGCTCGCTGGCTCATTGCCTTATTTTGGCATGCTAGAAAAAGTATCCTTTTTAGTCTCTGAACAATAGGCACACATTTACCTACTGTATATCGGCTTCTTCACTTCTCTCCACATAATCATGTAGTTATACATGTTCCCTTTTATTCATTCTCTCATTCTCTCTTAATTCTCTCCTAATGTAGACGTGCTGTTTAAGAGGCTGGTTTTTTTGATTGTTTTTGTATAAAATTGTGTTCAAGAATGCACTCCTTTATGTATTGATTTACATATGCATTATAACCCCCAGTGACATCTTTTATAAAAAAAAAAAAAACATGCTGGTTTTGGGGAATTTGTCTCCGAGAAGGACAACATGTTGAAACGGGTGTAATTATGCCACTCCTTTTTGAACAGTACCCCACATGCGCACACAAATACACAAGAAAACAGTTGGAATGGACAGATAATGACTAAATTACATCATCTAAAGCAACATAGATACAAAGTCTGGTTGCACAGCTTGTGCATAAAAGTGCTATGGTATTTCCCTCAGCAAAAAGTGACTGCTGCAAAATAATTTTACTCAAATTATCAGGGAAACAGTTAAAATAACTTTTAAAAACTAGGTGGACAAACCAGTAAGGAAGATGGGGAAAAAAGAAGAGGTGGAGAGGCTGCTGCTGATTTATCTGATGTTGAAGTTCCTTAATTACATTTCATTATGTTACCAAAGCATTCATGATCTCTTAATAGAAAACGAATTTAAAAAATCTAATACTAATCTGATGCTAAAAACACAAGAAAAGAGATTAATTGTAACCCGTTCACACCACTTAAAATAGCACCGCTTAGTTCTCTCACGAAGGGAAGAGGCTCTTCACTCTGTGGATGATGGGGAAGTTGCCTTTGGTCCTTCTGATTTTCTTACATCATTTGCAAAAACCTTTGATTGTAACTGGGGCCTGGAACCACACATAGTCCTCCAAGTCTACAGTTGTGAACAGGGGGGGCTCAGAGAGGGCAGGGTCACTGGACAGGGAGATGACTTGCCGCTTTACATGTGAAGGTACCCGGTAGTCCAGCCTAGGTCGGAACCAGGCCACCCCGCAGTCACGGTGGCCCAGCGCCATGACTGTAGTGGCCATGAGCCGGACGGGACGGGCGTCAGACAGAATGTCGGCCCTGAAGAGGGTGCGGAAAAGTTGGCGCAAGCAGGGAGCAGTGAGGAGGCTCTGCTGGAAGGCGCCTGCAGCCAGAGCCTCCATGTTTACCTCATACAACTCCTTTGGCAGCATGATGCTGCCGCCCAGCAGCAGCAGCACACGTGGTATTCGGCTCAAGGAGAACAGGTTTTCCAGGTGCTTCAGCACCTCTTCCACCTCCTGCAGTGTGCGCTGGCATTTTCGCCAGTCCCAGCCACCCGAGACTGATGGCCTCCGGCCCACTGTGTACTCCGCCTTAAGAGTTTGGAGGAACAGTGCATTGCCATCAAACAACAACCAACAGAACCGCACAACACATTCATTAGGCTGGAAAAAATAAAATTATGCTTATAAGTAAAAACATGAATTGTCTAGGAAATTCTGTAAAAAACAAAATGAGTACGACTGTTAATTACATGTCTTCCATTGACTTTAATGATCCCATCAATGCATCTCACACACACACACAAAAAAAAAAAAAAAAAATTCTTGGTAAAAAGGTCAGCATTTGTTTTTCCTCAGTACAGATTGGTAAGAGTCACGTTTTAGGCCGAGGGGGGTGTTCATTGAACACTGCAGTATTTTCCCTTGTGTCCACATTGCAGATACTATACAGCCACATTCACGATACACCAGTCAGTAAAGTACCCCCTGCTATTTTGCACGACAGCACGAAAAACTTGCACATACTCACTACCAAATTAAAAAAATAAAAAATAAAAAAATAAAGTGACACCATTAGTTTGAAACACAACAGCAACTGGAGAAATTTGACCATAAGCGACACATGAAAATTGTCACCTACTCACCTGACTTGCTGTCTGCTGCTTCTGATAATACATAAGCTGATCAAAGGTCATGGGGAGCTGCTGGCGCAAGTAAAGGATGCATTTCACAATCTCACACACGAACTTGCAGCAACTATCCTGGGTGACAGCTCCAGGGAATACTACGACAACTTGGCCTTCTTCCCTGGCTCTACGCAGCACCTCTTCATTATCTGTAACATCGCTGGTCCTGGGAACCAAATGCTCTGTACTGTTGGTAGCAATGTTGTGACAGGCCAAGTCCAGTAGAGGAGGATTTGAGTTTGTCAAATATTCCATCTTGTTTTGACTTTCAGAGTTTTCTGCAAGAAATTGTTTGGATGGTTAAATGCAAAATAAGACCTTCAAGACTTTGTATAGAAACACATAACTGAAATGACACGGTCACGTAGCTGCAAAAAAAGTATTGACTTCAAAATGCTAAGCCTTTGTTATGTACAGTACAGCAGTACCGGTATGTTACAGACAAGCTACAGCCAGTTGGGTCAACGGGATGAACCGACCAATTTTTGAGATTTTATATTTTATGCGCGAAGTAAGGACACGAAAATACATACGAAACAACGTGTCTTAGTTTAATCTCAAAATCAGTTAAAATGTTCAGTAGTGATCATTTTAACACAACAAAAGCAACGAAATTCCACAGGTAATAAAACTTTTAACTAGGTTATATCTGGTGTGTTTACGGAAAGCACATGAACGCGCACACCCACCACGGCTGCTTCTGTTGTCGAACGTTTTCAAAATAACTTACAATTGCTGATCATAATTATACCACAAAAATGTGTGGAAAAACTTCCATCATCGGGTGAAGGTTATTAAAACCGCACGAAGACCCATAACATCAAGCGTTTATGCATTACAGTAACAAGGAATTATTATTCACATTTGCATTTATTTCAGAATCCTAGGTGCGATAAAGAAAGTACCGAGAAGCGAAATGTTAAAAGAAACGATTAACTGTTACATCTATTAAAATTACGTTTGACGAACCCACCGTCAGCAGAAGCCTCCTCCAGTCGCTGTCCAGAAATGGCTGAGAGGTGGCAGTTTTCCTTGTCATTCTCACTGCCGACATCGAACGAAGGGACTCCACACTTTATTTCACACGTTAATTTTCCATTTTCGTAGCCACTGCTGTGTGTGCGCATCTCGGCCACTGCACTCTGAGGTAGGTTTTCAAGCGAAGCTATCGGTATTGAGTTACATTCATTTTGGTCGGTGACGCCGTCCTCTAAATCCATCTTATTTGTAAACTTTGTCTCCGTATCTAATGTATCGGACTGTTGAATGGCACATGTGACGACTATCTCAGGTAAATCGCTACCTTCTTCAACATTTTGTAACACTTTTATAGCCTCTTCGTCTGCCATATTCCGGCCAGAGCTGATTAAACGTTTGAATTTCCCACTGCGCGGTGCATCATGGGAACATGGAAACGGAAGCCAATGCTGCGCTGACCATTTAAATTAATTTTTTATTTACGTGGTGTGTGTCTTATGTAAGAGTTGATTTTGGAGCATTTTAGTACAAAAGCTCTGTTTTATGCTTACAGCTGTATACTTGCAAAACGAACTGTTTAAATTCTGTATTTAATTAGTATACATAATTTCGTTGTTATGCCAGGGTAATACAAACTAGTAGCTAGGGAATGCGACATTTACTTTAAACGAGTTAACGAGACTGGACGGAAAGGACCAGTTATATTTAAAACAGTTGCACTGAATTATGTTTATACTTTATTACGCTCTTACTGTAATCAGATCATTAGTTGTCGGTATAGAATTTTAACAATGATGCGTCTTTACGCGCTTGTAACGGGGCGAACCAGCTAGACAGTTACGAGACAAGATGATTACAGTAGTTTGCTGAGTTAAAGACCAGACTCCCTAGCTTGGGGTACTTATCACACTCTTGTCCTGACTACTGGGGGATTGTGACTGTAGTGCTGTCACACTCTGTTACACCTGCACACCTGTCACCTGGTCGTGTGGTAGTGACCCACCTAGACCGGAGAAACAGGTTAGAATGATGTTCATTGATTTCAGCTCAGCATTCAACATCATCATGTCTCTGCAGCTGATAGCAGGAAAGCTTGGCCAGCTGGGGCTCAACACCTCCCTTGGAAACTGGATCCTGGACCTTCTCACTGGGAGACCACAGGAAGTCCAGATCAACAACAGCAGCTCTGAATCCATCACATTGAACCCCCCCCCCCCCCCCAAGGCTGTGTCCTGCACCTACTGCCATTCATG
>JABJVR010002435.1:0-27254 GCA_025773905.1 Chitala chitala
CCCTGTGTGCTCTGGGATGGGCTCCAGGCTTCCCCGTGACCCTCACCAGGAATAAGTGGTTAAGATAATGGATGGATAAACTTGGCCAACTTTGGGGGAAAATGTTCTGTGATACTCAGCAGTGATTATTTTTTTTAACTGAAGCTGTTGACTTACAGGGTGTTTCTGTATAAAGAGGTATGATGGAGGCCATTAGTGGAATTCTCAGCTATGAAAGTGAAAGGCTGTTGCGTTTCCACAAAGGTTAAGGTTACACATGGGATGCTACGTATGAGATTTTCATTATGTGGGTGCGTGTGTGTATGTGCATGTGTGTGTAGGCGCTCAGCCAAGCAATCATGTACATTCAGGGTGACTTCAACTCTCAGCCCATAATTACAGTGGGGAGCTGTAGCTATGGCAACAAAGCCTGAAAAGTCCTAGTCTTAATTAGCAACTCAGAAGATTACAGAGGCCAGGTCAGGAATAGTAACCCCTGACACAAGTGTTTGTGAAGAAATGCACACAGGATCCTTCACCACCACCACCCCCTCCACAACCTTCTCCACATACTGAGACAGCAGCTGGGTGTTGGTGGCTCAAGGGGGGGGGACACCTGCTCAAAAATCCTGCTTGAGAATGAGGGATTAAAAGTCCCAGAGGCACGGTTAGACAGCTGGCAGGCCCTGGAGGTGATCTGGCTGCTGCCCGACCTTTGCAGGAAGCTGATTCTCTGATCAGGCATTCTGCCCAGGAGTGGGAGCTTAGGAACCCGCTGTCTGCACGGTCTCAACCTCCTGTTCTCCTGCACTTCTCTGGCACTACGCAGAAATTGTACCTGTGCCCCACATGGTCTCATCCACACAAGCACTGTGCTTGAACCATAACTTGTAGAGTGTGTAACACCATCTTATATCTGCCTACAGTTGCTGAACCCTATCACTGTACCTTCATGGCTGAAATCTATAATAGTACCTCCATTGCTAAACTCTACCACAGCACCTGTACTTCTAAACTCTGTTGCAATACCTAAAACATTCTCACTGTACCTGTACTGCTAAATGTTATCTCAGTAACTGTTCTGATGACCTCTGTCACAGTAATTGTATTGCCATTCTACACCACTATAGCTGTACTGCTCAACTCTCACACTGTACTTGTTCTTTTTGACACTGTCATAAATAAGAGGGAGCTAGAAAGATGCCATCTGAGTTACTTTTCATTTTTCCAAAATGACTTTGTGCCAAAAAGATATCAGATTTACAACCACATTTACTGAGCAGCCCATAAACATGTGATAGAGATTGGACACGCAATAACGTGCACTGGAAAAATGGGCACACAGACTCAAAAATATTCAGCATATAAGAAATCTCACAGCAGCACGGATGAAGAACAGGTAAAGAGGAAACTTACATAGTCCACTGCAGCTTCTCGTTCTTTATGGAGCTGTACAGCGACTAGAGAAGGAGAGAAAGAACGGTCATATCGCGTGTGTGTCTGAAGGAAGAGAAAGAGTGAAACACAAAACACCTGTGCAGGTGATGTTCCAGTACTTCTACAACATGTATCCACAAAGAATCACAAACTTAACTTCAGTTATATAAGGCTGCGCTGCAATACCAAATACCGTGATCGATAAATAAGCTTGGAGACTTTGCTTGTTAGCTTCACCTGAGACCGAATCTGTTGTGACAGCCAAGAGATTCATGCATTTATGTTCAAACGGACCCCTCTGATATAATGGGATATGCTGCTGTGTGCCACATTTGTGCTCCATTTAATAATCATTCTCTGTGAAGGAAGGCATTAAAATGGCACAATTTAGACAAACGTTAGCAGACAGTTCTCCAGTTCACATTTAGGAACAAATTTCTGGCCTTTCAATGTGGCTGACAGTGAATCTTTTCAGTCTCTAACAATGGGCTGTTACTGAAACAAACCAGTCTGTGTCAACTGCACTAATATAGACAGATCCTGTGGTAGAAAAAAGGGAGTATATGGTGATTTTTTACAGCAGAGAATGTGATTCTAAACAGAACAACCAGCTGAAATGTTTGTGGTCCAGTTGACAATACCTGCAATACCGTGATGAGAGCTCCTGTAATCAGCATGGCTGGAAAAGATGCCAAACCAGTGACCAAAGCTTATGTAACTGGAATAAGTGGAAAAGATGCCGTGCCTAGTTTGTCAGAGTGTGAGAAACAGCAAACTGTACTTGTGTTCAAGGTCTGGACTGTAATGTGAGGGTCTACGCTATAGTATCCTTGATAGTATTTCCCTTTAAATGAAAGTACAGCATAGCAACTGAACGGTTAACAATTGTCACCCCAAATGCACTGCAGGGTAAATCAAGTGAAGTTTCTCTCATAAGGGCACAGAAGCAGTTTGTCTTCTGGGAATCAGTACATAAACCTGACAAGTGAGTTTCCTCAGCACCGGAGCCACCCGCTGTGTTCCTATCAGTAAAGGCAATATGCACCCCCCCCCCCCCACATCTTATGAGTACCAATAAACTCCAGCAGCAGTCCTCTTGGCTTTTACAGTGTCCAGCAGTGACCCCAGGTTTACAGCTTCTGAGCTCAGACAGTTATTCCCAGGACAGCCACCAGAATTGTGCAGCTACAGCATGTGAAGGTGACCGGAGGACATTCAATACACATAAAACCACAACACTGATATCTCTAGTTATGTTCCACACCTCTGAATTTACAAACTCGAAATAAAACCTTTATGAGGTAATTCCAGACACACATACAAAGAAAATAACCCCATTCGATGACTCATTGATGCTCTAACAAATCCATTAAATCAAGCAAACTGACCATAAGTGTTGAAACACCTTAATAATTTTTTCTACTCAAAGTTTAACAATTACCTTCAGTGCAGAATAAAAGAAGGACTGTATTTCTCACTTTGTCTTCATAATCATCTGAACATAAACTACAAAAAATACAGATATATGTATACAAAAGCAAGTTAGTTTACAGGACAAAAATATATAGCAAAGGAGTGATTAAAAAACTAAACTGCAGCATTGTCAGGTGATGTAGGTACCAGCACAGGTAGAGGGCATTCACAGTGAAACAGCATTCTGAGGTCCACAGTGCCACAGCAGCAGGTCCCTGAATGGCCAGGCCTACAGTGCCACACCAGCAGGTCCCTGAATGGCCAGGCCTACAGTGCCACAGCAGCAGGTCCCTGAATGGCCAGGCCTATAGTGCCACAGCAGCAGGTCCCTGATTGGCCAGGCCTACAGTGCCACAGCAGGGGGGCCACCAGATGCCCAGGCCTACAGTGCCACAGCAGGGGGCTACCAGATGCCCAGGCCTACAGTGCCACAGCAGGGGGCCACCAGATGCCCAGGCCTACAGTGCCACAGCAGTGGGTCTCCGGATGCCCAGGCCTACAGTGCTACAGCAGTGGGTCTTCGAATGCCCAGGCCTACAGTGCCACAGCAGCAGGTCTCCGGATGCCCAGGCCAGGTTTACTGCCAGGGAAATCTTCCAGCTAAATGGTAGCTGACACCACCTGATACTGAGGCTACCTTTTTACCTTTTTTTTGCGTGCCTGTGGGTGGTTCTGCCCATCCTGTGACTTGCCCAGCAGGTCAGGGAAGGCCAAAGGCTTAAGAGAGCGGGACCTGGGAGGGCGGGGGTAGTGAAAGGGGTCCATCATGCGGAAGTCGCGCCCATAACGCACGGAGCAGAGGGAGCGGGAGCGCAAGCGCCCGGCCGAGTGCAGACTGTTCACCCCAATCATGGCCTCTGTGCTGGGGGGGCTTCACCAGGGAGTAGGCAGCAGGGTCAAAGGCTAGATCCACAAGGCAAAATGCACGGAGAACCCAAAGTACGTCCTGAATAATACAGGGTCAAAATACAACACCTCAGTCAGGCTAAAGCGCGTCCAGGAGACACAGGGGAAAAGAGGAGAGTCTGCAAGCCCAGAGGTGATGGCAGCCCGCTTTCGTGACGCACGGTCCTGCTCAGTGCCGGTGGCGCTACGGGTCTCTGAAGGAATTCTCAGAGAGTCACATGGACCTCGGGTTCCTGCAGGCAAAGCACCAGGACCCCAGCGCCTAAATTATGAATCCGTCTATATCTATAATACATGCAAATCACGGCCCGGTGATGGAAGATGTGACTGCGGCACTTGCTTTGTGCTCCGGAGCAGAGATGGAACAGGGACTCTTACAGATGACATCCATTAATCTGCACAGCCGGAGCCAGTCCACAGCATCAGATCCGATTAGTTCTAATTGGGTAGTTTAGCTTCAGAGTCGCTTAGTGTCTTTTGAATGTTAGGGTTCCTCATCCAGTATGTGAACAACACATCCCAGAGCTGTACCTATTGGCACAGGGGTCTAGACCCCTTGGCTTCCTTGGCAGCCTGTCCACCTCTGACAGCTGGTTCTGTGCACCCATAGGTACGGGCTCCCCACAAAGAGCTGACACTGTTCTCGTTCCACATGCAAACACAGGTGTCCTTCTTGTGTGTTGGTGTGAGGAACAAATCGACAATGCCGTACAGTCACCGACATAAACTCACAGGTATGAAAGATTGCGACGCCATCGATGGACTGAGAATCGCGACCCATAAATTGTACACGTGCAGAAAAAAACCATGCAGAGGAGAAAGGGGAGAAAGAGAGAGGATGTTTTTTTCCCACTTAGAAGGAGGTATTCCTCAATCTCACTCAGTTTTGTGTCAAAAAAATTATTCGAAATAGCATGGAAAGCGCTGACTTTGCTGATAAGGCTACCGGACCACAAGCTGCGTTCTCTGGGTTCTGCTGGTTCTGGTGCTGGTAGCTGGTACACAGGATCTCAAGGCTTCAATATCAGTCTCTTTAGTAGATGAAGAAACTTCAAGCTGTCTCTGACGAGAACAAGATTTTAAAAATCTTATGCATCAGTCTGTTGTCTTTATGAAAATCTTCTTGATAAAACAAAAAAACCTCCTAGTTCTACCGTTTTTGTCCTTTTTTCTCTCTTTAAAAAGCTGCCGTCCTTTTTTCTCACTGCGGATGAAAAGTGTGTCTGTATCGAAGCAAAAAAGAGACCTGATGGGGGCTGAGAGCTCTCTTCCTCTCTCTCACTCTCTCGCTATCTCCTCCTCGCGCTAGTCCTCTCTTTCTCCTTCCCTTGCTCTCTCTCTATGTGTAACGCTCATCCCCTCTCTGTCCGCCTATGAGCATCCAATCAGAGCCTCCACCTCCTCCTCTCCCCCTGCCTCCCTCAGATGCCAATTAGCATTCCACACTCGTCTCTGCTCTCAGGCAGGAGACATGAGGAGGGATGCGGGAGAAACTGAAAGACCTGGACAAGAGGAAAAAAATGCTTTACTCATGGAGTCCAGCATCTGAAACATTTCTTACTCGTGGGATCCAGTCCCTGAAACATGCTTTACTCATGGGGTTCATTCCCTAAAACAGGCTTTACTCATGGGGTCCAGTTCCTACAACAGGCTTTACTCATGGGGTCCAGTCTCTGAAACATGCTTTATTCATGGAGTCCAGTCCCTGCAACAAGCTTTACTTAATCCTAAAACTACACACACTACGTGTTCTCTGTGGAACACTGTTGCTTAGGTTAGGGCACCATTTGAGTTCACAGAGCTAATTTAAAAATGTGAGTGATTTGAATTAATGATAAATATTATGTAGAAACAGTGAAGGTTTGAAAAATTCTTATGCAAGGGTTTCAAAAGCCACAATATGGCAATAAGAAAGTAAGAAAGGCAATGCAGGTGGTTCAGAAATAACTGAGAAAATGAGAAAGGACTATTGACTTTTGGAAAGGTAATCCATTCTAACTACTGGCTTTTGAGAGTTTTTAATTAGGATGTCACAAGAAGAAGAATCAATACAATGTTGGACTTGAACCCAGCTTCCACCTCAAAAATGCTGGAATGTGCCTCAATGTCTAGAATAACATTGGAGGGCAAACTTCCAGGATCCAACACATCCTACTGCTCCACGAGACAAGAAGAATGAAGGTGAGGCGAGAACTAAGGGGTGGTGCTATTTGGTCTGTCCTGATCCTAGGGATATACTGTATCCACAACACATCACCCACAATTACCCCATCTACAGGGCAGAACACATCCACTCATCTAACACAGCATGAGCAGTCATCAGGCCTCAACACCAGGAGGATGCTTGGACTACTCAGCAGATGGCAGAGATTCATACTGGAAGGATGGCACAAGTCCCCTCCCTAAACCAGGACACCTCTGTCAGGACACAGGCATAGGACTGTGCCTGGGACACAGACAGAGAAGGTGAGCAGAATCATGTGGGAATCAGATATCAGATGTGTGTTTAGCTGCTTTTCAAATGCTTCCAGTGCCTTTGAAATGGTTTTCTTAGCTACTCTAGCAAAAGCAGAAGGATTCCATTTTTTCAAAATCTTTGTTTTTTTTTTTCTCTCTCTCTCTCTCTCTCTCTCTCTCTCTCTCTCTCTCTCTTTCTCTCTCTCTCTCTCTCTCTCACTTTCTCTCTCTCTCTCTCTTTCTCAATTTCTCGCATGGAACTCTGTCACCTGGGCCTATGATAGACTGCTCAGGGGACTGCTGCCTCATAGACATTGATGTAAGCAGTCAGCTCCGGACCCATCTTACTCCAAAATGACCTGCTTCTTTCAGTCCTGTCTGGCACTTTGGACACCCTGCAATCAGTGTCCTCAACAGAGGCAGTGGATGGACAAACACACACACACACACACACACACACACACACACACACACACACACACACACACACACTGTAACACACACAGATGTAACAACTGGTTTGGTGCCACACCCGTTGTCTTGTGTCTGTCTCAGAAGATATGGACACAGAGAGGCATCCAAAGGGGAATGCAAGCATGACATCTGGGGACAACATAACAGCTTCTTCTCACAGACGTTTTGAGACCTCCTGCCACTTTTCAGAGGCATCAGATGAGCAGAAAAAAAGCTAACTTCATCCTTCCAGCCACTACATTTCAGTCTTCAGGTTTTATTGTAACAAAACTTAGTAAAAATACCCCCTGATATCCTTTTATGGTGGGAAAAAATGATAAAGGTGATATAAGCATGATTTTTACTGAAGCTAGATTTTCTTGTGAGCTAAAATATAGCTTAGACTGTGACCTACACTGGTTCAGATTTTTTTCCTTAGTCCTGGATCCACTACAAACAGATACACATCTAATTTCATCAGCAGTTCCCTCTATATCCTGTTACAGGAACTACATCAAGTAATAATTAGAAGCCAGTGGTAAAAATATCTCTTGCAGAAACAGATGTGCAATTAATCAGTATAATAACAAACAGAGTGCAATGGTAAAAATGTGCTAAGCACCATGAAGAGGATGTTTGGCAAATGTTTTTGTGTGTATAGTCTGAAGTTCTTATACTGTCTCAAATACCTGAATTTTTCCATGTTACTGTAAGAGATCAACAGTACAACAGTACCACCTGACTGACTGCTAAAATTTCACTCTATTAAAGGTTTATGGTTTCTAGACTGGCAAAATATGCAATCTAGATGCCATCACTTTTTCATCTGGATAGACTGGGTACAATAATAAAGCAGGATCTAGATTGTTAAGTGTGTGAGAGAAAAAACTAGCAGTGTGATTATAATGCTATAGCACACAGCTTGCCTGCTGGAACTAGAGGAAAGGAGGAGGAGATACCAAAGCTCAGCTTCTGATAAAGGGAGAGAGGGGCTAGTTTAGTCCAAGCTTCCTTCTCATTTAATGCACAAGCTCTCCAGCCATGTGGTATGAGGTTACTGTGATTACCATGACCTCCCTGCAGGGGTCAGTGGTGCACCTGGCTCCATTTAAATCACCTTCAAAGGTGCTTTAAACTAGAGAACAGTACAGTGGTGACAGAGTAAAGCACTAAATGACAGCGAAAAATGAAGACTGAAGAAAAGGATCAGGAGAAGCACAGAAAGGAATGGAAAGAACACAGTGCACTGGGCTGTCTCCTGTAAGTTCTTCTGTAACAGAAATCCAGTGGGTCTTACATGAAAAACTAAAAAACAAGGACAGAGAGTGAGAGGAACAGAGAATGCGAAGCTAAGACAGCCTGAATATCATACACAGAACCAAGCAAACATTTCACTGGTAACGCTGTGGTGAAACGAAGGCCGCCTGTCATCCCTGTGGGCTGCCAGGTCAGTTGTAGGTTGGGGAGCATCAGAGGGAGAGGAGAAGCATGAGACAAGGAAAAAGCACTAAGGAAGAGGCCATGCTTCTCTACACACAAGAATGTGCTCAGAGATAGAGGAAAATGTGTATATATGGACAGATGAAAATGTGTGAAGTAGCTGATAGAGAGATAGAGACATGGAGAGAGGGAGAGACAGAAAGATAGGAAGAGAGAAAGACAAGGAGACAGAGAAAGGAAAGAGGGGAGAGAAAAGGATAGAGGGAGAAAGGGAGAGAGAGGGAAAGAAAAGGGAGGGAGAGAAGAAGGGAGGGAGAAAAGGACAAAGCAAGAGAAAGAGAGAAGGGGATAGAGAAAGAGAAAAAATTAAAGAATAAGATAATGAGAGTAGGAGGTGAGACCATTTTAAAAACCATATGAATTCACAACACCTTACCAAGGGTCAGCAATGTCACTGTTTGCTATACTTCAGCAGCAAAATCATCACTCTATTTCAACATACACTAAAACAATATACCCTAGGCAGTTTGCTATGTTAAGAGATACAGAGACAGCTGTTAAAAGGTATGGTCCATCAAAGGTCAAAGATGTGAAAACATTTTGATTGTAATAAGATGAAAATTTAAGAGTTTACACACAAGTGTATGCAGTATACAAAGGAAAAGCTGGTATGCCCAAACTTTTGACTTTTATGGTAGTTTAATGTCATCTGAGGTAGCTCGCAAACAGAGAGAGATTTTTAACATCTTGTCATAGATTCTTACTGTCACAGAGTATTGCATTTGAAAACTCTTATTGGCTGTGTGAATATTTCTTGACAGTTCTGGGCAGAGTCTAGTAGGCCAGCAAAGCTCTTGACTTACATGATACTTAAAGTTTAAAAGGAAAAAAGATTACCTTTTGGAACATTGGACAAATGTAAAGTGGGATGGTAGAAAACATAAGTACCTCCCTGACTTTAAATATACCAGAATGGATCTGTTAGCTGCTAGGACTCCAAACCCATCCTTAGATCTTCTGAATGTCACCCAAATATGCAGCGTAACCACAGGCTGGGCAGCCTACAGATATGGGCAGTGTTCAGGACTCCACCCCAGTGTGGGCTAGCAGCACTCTGGAAGATTCAGCTTCAAAAGCAAACATGAAAACCAGCTGTAGGGCTCTGGTTAACAAGCCGCTTAACTCACTTACTTTGGGGGATGCCTGGCAGTTCTGCCCAAAACATGCCCACCCAACCTCTGCCATCTCCCCAGGGCACACCAGGTGCCATGGCTGTTACTGCCCCATTGACAAGGTAAACAGCAGGCTTGGATCTGTGTGTCTGAAAACATCCTCACCATATATCTCATGTGCACAGCTAACAGGATGTCATTTAGAAAATTCACATAATTAGGGAAGAGAAAGCCATTATGAAAAATAAGTTAAATGTAATGTCAGAAAACTGACTACATTTCAAATAACCTCTAAGATTATTTTACATTAATTTGCATCTCTTAGCTTGACTATATAAAAATCCTCTTTGATAAGCTCTTCTGAGTATATGTGCTAGTCTATGTACTGTATGCAAATGCATCCATATTGTATGAAGCTCACAGACCTTAAGAAGATCTTTGGAAAAATCTTGGCCGTCATTCAGCCCTTCCAGGTTCCCAATGAACTGCAAGCAGGACATCCTCTTTCCGATGTTCTGGGGGAAAAGAGGAAAGGGCTTCAGCGTTGTGTCACGCACACAGAAAATGCAGACTGCATTCCCCAGTTCCGTTTGTGAAAACACTGCATGATCTGCTTTGAATCCATTGTAACATCTGACAAAATGACTTGGCCACTTTAGGTGAACGCTGTAAATGGATGGACACTGTAATATATGAATGCAGCCATGCATGATCACTGTAATGCATGTCAGCTCACTATACAGCACTTACTAATGAAGCTGAACCGATCCCTGGACTGGCTAGTGAAGATAATGGAGACTCAACTTGAACTTGCATTTGCAGCAGCTTCAGAGTGCTCTCCGAGCATTGCCAGAGGTGTTAGAGCGAATCGCTCTCTGCCTGAGATATTCGGTTCGGCATGACAGCAGCTTCCAAAGTGACCTCACTGAGTTTATCAGAGCAAGACAATGTCTGTTCTACTAGTTTGATTAATATAGAAGGGGATAGCACATGGTTGAACGTTTCTAAAGCAACATACTTGGTAAAAATACAATGATAACACACTTTTATAAAATAAAGAAAATTTACCTACGTGTTTATAATAACTCATTAAATGAATGGCTTTTCCGTATTCATATAAATAAAGTTATTATAGTACATGCAGGTTTAGTAATGTATTGTCAACAGTGGCTTTGTGCAAGAAGAGATTCAAATAAACCAGCTTAACTCCAGATAAACAAAACTGTGTCCTATAACTTTTCTCAATTCACTTACTCGCCCCTATAACTCTGTCATACAAATGTGGAGTCCACATACCACTGGGAGCATCACTCAGACCCAGACCAAACACTACATCGTGAGTGTAGTCACAGAAAAATGCAGGGATGAGGTGGGTCTTTAGCAGTGCTGCACCTACGGTGCTTGTGCACCAGCACCACCATCCTGTCTCTGCACAGTGGAAAAGTGACATTTTGAATGTACCGTGCTCTGTGAGCAAGGTATGCTGCCATACAATGATGCCAGTGGACACCATTAGCCTCTATGTGAATCCTAAGTCGGAATACAGATGCACAATGACCACAAGAATAAGGCTTGTGATGTCTCAGTCACATGACTAGAAAACAGAATCTATCATGTATCTAAAGAATCTGTAACACACACCACTTTTACACACGTTAAACCCAGGATGAGAGGCATGCTGGTTCAGCGAGGGACATCGCTGACTTCCAAACCCAGGGATATGGCATATATTGGCCTTTACGGTGTGTATGAGCCCCTTGAGTTGAGCCAGTGTCCCGTATAGGATGAAACTTGCTTTGTACCCTGTGTTAGATAGGATACACCTGCCAAGTATTAAATGGGATAGATTCCAGGTTCATTATGTCCTTAATCAAGAAAAAATGAACTAATGTATGAACAAATTAAATCTTATATGACTGTTCAGATTTTTGAACCAAATATTTCAAATAAGAGGTATTGGTTTTGTACCTTTTTAGTAGGTGGTTATTATGCTGTATATAGCCAGTTTGACAGCTGTATATGTTTTATGTTTTTATATGATTTCTGTAAGGTTTTACATGCAACATTCCTCCCCCAACAGCCTCTTCATCTTTTTTATGCTGAGGACTCACATGCCCATGCAGGTCAGTGTTGAGCAGCATCAAGGCGCAGGTCAGTGTATGAACACTGTCTGAAACAGAGGGAGACCACAGTCTGAGTACGACTCTTAGAGGGCGAAGGCACACCTGCCAGTCTTCTGACCACAGGTGTTACCCCTCATTTTGTTGTTTTTGTGGCGATTCAGGCCACAAAAACAACGTCTGGAACAATCTGGACAGGGCTGCTCGGAAGCATACACACCAGCAGAGACAAATACAGTGCTCCCCTCACCTTCGGACAGTGCAATTTTGGGGTTACACTGGAGGTACCTCCTGGAGAAGTGGGAGAGCACACGCTCTCTCTCCTGGGTCTCCCCCATCAGGGCAAACTCCTTCAGGAAGGTTCTAGAACACACAGGGATCCTGCACTTTCAGACATTTTCCAGTGACCAACATAAAATGTTATATACAGAATCCCTCTTGGATGTGACATATGAGAGGGACACATCACTTTAATGGGACAAGACTGAGCAGTGATTTAGTTCCACTGCATTGGAATAAGGTGGAAAGACTGATTGCAGTTAGGCTTTATAAGACTCCTGGTAGTCTACCAGCAAGAAAAAAAATGGCTTCTACTATATAATACAATTGCACTGAAGGAACTTTAATTGCAAAAAACAAATACTCACCGTAGTGCCTGGTCCACAGTCAAGCCTGAAAAGTTGAAATAACGCAGGTATTCTTCTGCTACCATCTGACTGAATTCATTGCTGCATGTGATCAGTGAAGACAGGGGACAGTGAGATGGAAAGACAAAAGAATTAACCATAAGGCTGTGTGTTCACAGTCACCTCTGCATATTAAAATCTGACTGCTGCAATAAGATCGGTGGCAAAAATTTCATTGCATCTGGTGTATAAAATATTTGGCTCCTGTGAACTTCCTGTGACATTAATTTGTTCTCATGGCTGTTTCAGCAGGGGTGCAGCTATCAGAAATGGTAAATAGAGGAATTAGGCTGTTTTTGTGCATTTTTACCTTTTTACACTAATGAAAATCCTAGTACCTTTTACCACTGCCCCCCACAGCCCCCAAGCCTGGAGGTAGGTGCTCACTTTTTACTCAAATGTCGGGCCACATCTGACTTCTTGAACCCATCCAGATTGTAGAGCCGCTTGGCGAGTCGCCGGGCAGCCTCGAGGTCGGCTTTGCTGCCATTCGTGAGTGCATCGGTACTGCCCAGACCCAGACGCTCTCTGAGATCGGACTCAAGGTGCAAGTCTGGGGGCAGCCAGCGGGGCCCCTCCCTGGACAACAAAAAGAGGGGGAAAAATTTTTAACAGTTAGGGGAAACAATCCAGGGGTTAGAGATTAGATTAAGTCTATTAATACATTAAAAAATGAACAATTCAGTTTTGTCATGTATACATCCAAGATGCTTGCATGTGTACTTCATTTAGCATTTAAGTGCACCCTAAATGAAAAATTAATCCTATTGTATTTATTTTTTCATAGCACCTTTCAGAACTAATGTGTCCCACAACATTAACTAAGTTGATGGACAACACATGACCTTCCATTCGTACTGTATGTGCAATGAGCATAATGTAATACAGCAGGCCAAATCGAGAGGAGACAGATTGTGCAGATTAGATTATAAATAATTAACACTATTCTCACCAGTATAACTGAAAGGTATTCAGGCCTAGGAACCATAAGATTTTCCTTTTCTGTCTGTGCACACTTTTCTCTAGCAACAATTTCTGAAGGCTTGACAACATGGCCAAAATACACAAAGATTTCATTCAAACCTGGTTAGTTGCATGCTGTTATTCTATGTCTTTTAAGAGGGATTTCTGTATTTAATTCCTGGCTTCCTTAAATTCCTTTGTGAAAAAAGTAAGACAGAACAGGGCCTGGATTTCTCCCCTGTCATGGGCAATACTTTATCCTGGTGGTCCAGAAAATAGCTCATTCCTAGCACCCCCCACAAAGGAGGAGGGACTTGGGGTTATTTTGTTTATTCTTGAAACAATAAGTCCACAATCCACTCAAAAATACTACTTACTGCTTAGATTTGCAAGTGCTCTCCCACAGTCAACTTGTAATCAAACTTCAGCATCTGACCCACATCTATCTACTCTGCCATGTTTACCCAAAGACCAACTAATCTGTGCAAATGTACATAATGTTTGCCTGTTAGCAACACTATACTGTTGCTGAGTAGTAAACACTTCAAAACACTTAGGCCACATATATTTCTGCGTCAACCTTTTAAAAATGATGCCACACCTTAGGCAACTCAAATTATTTTCTGTTGTACTCTTGTATCTGTTTTATATGAACCTGATTATTAAGTAACAAGTTTGTCTATTGTGCCTACTTTTCAGAGACCAAAAGTCTAGAAAGGATGCTAAAATGACCTTCATGTCGTCCATAAGTGACACTCATACACACCAGCCCACTTTCCATAACAGCTACACAATCCAGTCACTAGATAATAATCACTGCTCCCAAGCCATTTGGTCAGCCATGATTTTAAAACCATACATTCCCTATAATTGTTTTGAATGTGATTTATATATTTTTACACCTGATCATGAGCATTACTTAATCATTCTCTGACAAGGACAGAGGATCATTTTCAATCTTATTCAACAAATGACATGATACTGTTTTCAATTTCTGCTAGAAGAACGATCTTTCGTGGACTACTGCTTTGGTTTCAAAACCTGTTTTAAACGTGAAGCAGACAGACGTGTGGGACGGCACGTGGTGTCCAGTAAACGCTGTCTGTGTAACACTCAGTGCCTTCATCTATCTTCTCTTTGCTACTTCTCCTCGCTTTTTCTTTGTTTTCATCTCTCTCACACACAGATGGTTCCCGCCATACACGCACATTTCTTTCCAAGTTGAATGCCCAGGAATTCTGGCCAACAGCCTGCCCTCGGGCCCCTACAGGTTTTATGCTCTCTTTGATCAATCTTGATGGATTCTGAGTCCTGTCCTCTCTTGAGGTACTGATTTTTCACTTGGTGAATTACATCATGTGAGTGTTGGTACTTAAAGCCTGTTTGTAATGTCCAGCTACATCTGACTTTAAGTGTATTGGTGCAGCTATGTTTGGCTCACTTCTATTTATAAGTAAGCAACAGACTGCAGAATAATCTAGCTAGCTGGTGTGAACTCTTATTATAGATGTTTAACTCTTCACAAGAAGTACATGCTGCAGTTTCACACAACTGATAGAAAGCCCCACAACAGCATTGAACCTGTGACTATGTGTGTAAGAGTGCAAACAGATACGCCTCAGCCCCTTTTGTTTGATTTAAGCTATTTAGAGCACATTCCACCCTGACTACAAAGCTAACACATGCCAACCAAGGACTTACAGCAGGAATTGGCTCCAGCCACAGGTGACAGACAGGTAAAGGAGTTTTAGAACCTCTCTTTCTGCCTCCGACTGTAGCAACATATTTAGATTTTACACAATAGTTCTAGCATTCCGAAAGTCCACTTTAAATTTGTCTGTTTTTTGTTTTGTCTACAAAATTTTACGTCAGAGGTGTGTGTCTCATTACACAGTGTACACACACACACACACACACACACACACACACACACCTAGTAAGCTCATCCTGCAAAGCCAGTATTTCGAACGTTACTCTGGGCCGTGACTTCAAACAACACACCGGCTCATTTTAACCACTTCCACACTGAGTACAAGAACAATGAAACTAGCCCAAAAAACAAGTACAGCATATGGAAGCCAAAAGAGTCACATAACACACAGCTTAAGCAAAGAATTTATTTTCAAAGCTCCTCAATAATGACGGCTTTCTGCAAGTGGTGTGGGGACGTATCTAATTACAATACAAATGCAGTTTGTACTGCCCAGGTTTCAGAGCGGTCTGTCCGGTATTTTTCATCCACCTTGTATAAATACAGCAAAGGAGTTCAGTTATAACAGCAACAGTAACATTTATCAGCATAAAACATGGCTTTCCACTCAGATGCTACTGTTGTCATTACATTATAGCTCATAAATCACAAAGAAATCACATATTAGGAAGTCATAGTAACTTCACTGGGAGGAAATAAAGTCCTCAGCTGTGCTATTTTTACACAGCATTTTCCAGTTAAGTTTGCGTTTGAGTGCTTCAGCATGGGTATATATACTGATTCAAAATAGCTGTATGGTCATTGGTTCTCTATGGAGCACAACTTGTCCAGTGACTAATCATTTAAAGTATTCATAATAAAAGGTATACACTGTACAGTAAATATAACACCGCAGTCAGTAGTAGAGTTAGTTGTATTTACCAGTGCTGTGCAAGGCTGGTCACGACCACCTGTTAATACACAGCCAGTATAGAGAATGGGTTTCCAATGAAAGTAATTACGCTGCTCCACTTTGTGAAGGGGGGACTTGTATCTAGCCAACACCTTGTGTACATGTACCAGCCCACTAAAGCCCACTGTTCTTTTGTCATCCACTCTGAAGTGTGACCATGGGAAGCGTGCAGCACTCACCTGTAGCTGCGATAGCGTAGGGCACTGAGGTGCCTGTCATCCACAGCCCTGCCCTGCCAGCAGAGCACAGATGCCGCCATGTGAGGTGATCATGGGCGGACTCCGTACCGTCACTCCATACCCTGCCCCCCACCCATCCTGCCCTGTCTGCCGCTTTGTCTCTTTCTGTCTGTCTGTATGTCTGCCTGTCTGTCTGTCTCTCTCTTTTTCTCTCTCTCTCCCGCTCTCTCGCTCTTCTGCTCACACCTCCAGCCTCCCAGCCAGCTGTTTGTTCATTTGTTTCATATTATTTCTTTTTTTTCTTTAAAATGCTGTCTGCGCTCCTTCTGTTCTTGTTCTCTGGCCCCTTTTCTGTTTTCTCACGGAGCTACAATTGCCTCTCCCATGGCCACTCCTCCCTCTTTTTCTCTGCAAACTTTACAAATGTCCGCTCTACTCAGAGCAGGGCAAAAAAAAGAAAAAAAAAACTCAGAACGGTCTTATGTGAGCTTTACCCTGCTGCTCTCTCTCTGCCTCTCTCTCTCTCTCTCTCTTTCACACACAAGTTTGCACCCACACACACACAAACACACACACAAACACACACACTCATCCTTCCAGTATTCAGCCCTCATCTCTCAAATGCTTCTCACAGCTGCTAAAAAAGTTATAAGTGCTCTTTCTTGGCTTTTTGTTTTTGTCTTCCTCTGGAACTTTTTGGAACTTTCAAAAATTCCACTTAATTCAGAAATAAAGTAGAAGGTTCAACAAGCTGTATGTAGATGGAACCATACTTGCTACCTGCTCTGAAGAGTTTGTTTTGTTACCTAAAATACCAGGTAAGAGGGATTCAATGGGTAACTTGGTATTGTTTAAACATTTATTTTTTAACAGCATGAGAACTGTCAGCATTTTCAAATAGCTGTCACTTATAATACCTGGCCATTAACTGTCAGTCTAAACCTGCTATGTCATTTCTCTACAACAACTGAGGGATTTCTGTTCAATGAAATAATTTAAATAAGCAAGAAGTTTTCCAAATTATTTTTCAAAGTGCACATTATGCCCTATCAATATAATTCATCAGTTTGACTTTTTTTGTGTATTACAAAAGTTTGAGTCTTTTAGGAAGTTACAATGCAGTGGTTGGACTGCATTGTTAATGCAGCTGTCAAAGTGATTACTGGATGTGTGATGTTTGGTTGTAGATGTTTGCCAGTCAAAATGCTGAAATCTCCTCCCACCCCCAACTCCCTCCCCAACCCTTATGACTTGTTGTTCAAACTGTAGCTAAACTATAAACAGTCAAGACAATGTTTTGCATAGAGGCCAGACCTCACGCTGAACTCCCGCCTTTCATTCTTTTCTATTTTAAACTCTGAAATCACAGGGTCCAGGAAGTCAATCTGCAGTTTCTATGGTGACCCAGTGCATGTGGCAGGGCTCCAGATCTGATTGGTTAGCTGACAGGAAAAGGCGTACAAGCAAGGATCCAGGTGTATCAGCTGGAGGCTGGCTGTCTGTCATGTACTGTTACACTGCATTACAACAAACACTTCAAATTATTTGCACTTACACAAATAGCATAAACAAAAAAACACATACACTGACACATATGCATACATAGATCATATAAACACAACATATATCTAAACACACAGAACAATACACAACACACTACAGAGCTGTTCTACAACCAGACAACTAGAATGAAAAAGGGTAGGAAACTGCATTTCCTTCCCCTTTGAGCAACATGACAGAAGTCAGCAGTGTAACCTCAGAAGCAACAGGAGTCCAACCCAGATCCTCTGAAGAGTTTTATAGACCCTTCCTCTCACACACCAGGCTACATCTCGCTGTCAAATCTGGAGGGTTGAACCCTAGACTACTGATTCCCTCTATACAAGTCAATGGCACTGTAACAGTGAACAAATCCAACCTAAAACACCACAATCAGACTACAGCACAGCAAGAAAATGCCTTGAGATTGTGATCAACTTGAAAATTGGCTGGATTATCCTTCAATATCTACTGTAATGAGCAACTATCATGTTGGACAGACAGAGTTAGACCTTCATACTCATCCAGTACTGGTCCCCTTACATCATTTAATTTTTTATGAGAAATTGTCATTATCAACTCATTTTAGAAACATAGTTCTCCAAGGAAAGTTCCAAACAGGTAAAATAAAAAATAATTACCCTGTTTTTCTGAGAACAACAACAACATGTGATTCCATAATTGTTTTACTGTTCTGACCTGTTGACACCTAAAATGCATGGTTCTTTAGCACCACCTGGTGGTACTCATTGTACATACATGTTTTTTGGAAAATGCATCTTCAGTTGTTCAAGCTGTTTTTCCTAGTAAAAAAAATATTCGGAAGACTATGGAGATGTGTAACCAAATCATCTAATTAATCATCCTCATCTTATTCAGACTAGTACTGACAAATATTTTTAACAGTGTTTCAGCATCAGCGGTACCTTTCTGAGACAAAGATTTTGCACAAATTCCAGCACCTATTAAGAGTCATATTTAAAACATGCAAAGATGTCCAGCTGTCAATTGACGTGTGTCTGGGATTATACATCTGTCTATTACAACAAGTACAGCTACTGAGAAGGAGCACCAACAATCTGTTTACAGTTGATATGTGTGTTTGTAGACCACACACAATGTACCTGCATAGATACAGGTTCAGACAACTCAGGGACAAATGCTCCCTCTTGTGGACATAACTGTAAATGTGTCACCATGAGCTGTCCTCAGTTTTCAGTGCTGTGAATGCAGCCTATGCACTTACTTGAGAGAGGGCTGGATGTTTTCACAGAAGTTCTGCTTGGAGGCAGCATCTGAGGGCCCGCTCTGCGGACCGCAGCTTGGCTCGTCTCCAGGCACCGGTGTGGTCTCGGACTCGCTGCTGACGGGGGTGGAGTCTGAGCGGCTCGGCTGCTCACTCTGGGCTAGTGGCGCGAAGCCAAGCTCCGTGATGTGCCGGGCACTCTTGCATATCTGGCTCTGGATCTCAGGTGTGAGAGTGGGCAAGTCGAAGGTGAACATGGCCTGGCTGGAGGTCAGCAGGTCCACGCTGTCCAGGCTGCTATAGGACGTACCCTTGGCACGATGGGACTCCATTATTCCCTCAAAGTGGCGGCTGAAGCTGTCCAGGCCATCTTCTGAGATCTGGCGAGGGCTGGTCACAGCAATGGGCGATTTAAGAGGCCCATTATCTTCCAACTCATGGACTATAGGCCTGCTCAGATTAAACAACAGAGACAAAAGCAATAAGAGGGCCCTGCAGAATGATTTCTACAACCTGTGTGGGACACAAAATAATGTCACACTGCAAAAAAATGAGCAGTGAGCAATAATACAGTAAGTAATAAACATTTCTTTTCAAACAGACATGCTAGCCAGACATAGCAGTGAAATGACTTACATAAGGAGTAAGAATGTCCACATTAGCTTTTTATAGCAGGAGGGAGTTTTTCAGTTCAGAACAAGCTTTTTCTTACCAAGTTTTTTTCTGTAACTGATGTGTTCGAATGGAGTTTAAGAAGTTTATTGTTAACAAAAGCATGTATGTGCATGTCCTTGCTGTTCACGCTGTGTGTGTGTGTGTCTGTGTGTGTGTGTGTGTGTGTGTGTGTGTGTGTGTGTGTGTGTGTGAGAGAAAGACCCACCTCTTAAGCAGCGGGCTGAAAACCTCATCCTCTTCCTGAGTTGCATTCTGTCTCTTTTTGTCCCCCTGCATTCTGACACTGGCCCAGCTCACCACTTCTTCCTCCTCCTCCAGTTCCTCTTCCTCCTCTTCCTCCTCCCCGTCGGTGCGAGCATATGGAGCCCCGCCCAGGGGACTGCTCCCGAATGCAGAATCAGCCTCCTCCTGCTCAGCCAGCACCTCATCGATGTCGGTCTCACGGTAACAGCGCAGCGGCACTGCATCCAGGTCTGTTTCTGAGTACTTCAATGTGCGCCGGATAATGCCGGTCTTTGGTGATGTGCCGACCACTGCAGCTGGGGGTGTGACAAGCTCCACCTCCACATGCTGCACCCTGTGGCTGGTCACGCACTGGCACGCCTCTCCCCGAGCCCTCTGAACAGCAGCTGGCTTCAGAGGTAAAGTTTGAGGGGGTGTGGGTGTTGGAGACTCACTGGAATCACCACTAGGGGGGGCTGTGGATGTGTCTGGAACATCTTTGCAAGGAAAAAATGTTCATGAAAAGAGTGATCAAATTGAAACAAATACCAAACATCGCTAAATAAAACAGCTTTTAGGGAAAAAAGCTTGATGCCTGATATTAATCCTCTGGGATTTTTAGAAATCCAAAACCAACATACAGAATCATAGCTCTGTTTTACTCACAGTCTACAAGAATGAAGACACCAGTGCTGATCAATAAGTATACGGGAATTAGCACAGGAAAAGGAAACTGGAGGTGACTTTCTCCCATGTTATAGTCTGGCTGTGGTCACAGTCTGTGTTGATTAATCCACAGACCCAGGTGTCTAACAGACGTCGCAGCAGGGCAGGGCTAAGGCTATGCATAATTGGATTACATTTGCATTGTAAAGCGGCTGCTTGTTGTCAAGGGAGCACAGTCCTGCACGGGGGGGGGGGGTATGGAGATTGTGATGGGGGATGCAGTTGTGTGCTGTTGGGTTGAGAGGAGTGAGGTGCTAAAATGACAGCACTCTTGGGACAGACCAACCCACCTTTTCTCACAGGGGGGGCACTGCCTTCCGATGGAGTCCCAAACAGGAACTCCCACTTGGCGCGGGCGATCTTCTGGGAGTGCGGGGAGGGGCCAACAGGCGAGGAGCTGCCATCAGGCTGCAAATCACACAACAGTGTTACACACATGGTCAGACACCATCCAGCAGTGTCTCCTGCACATACACACCAAGTGGTACTTCTCTGAATGCACATCTGAGTGCAGATACACGCAGGTGTAAAATTCAATACAAATACACTGAAAAATAAAATTCAACTGCAAACACTTTAAAAATTCTCTTTGTCAAATTTTCTTGAGTAGAGAAGTATTATAAGTATTTGCCTGCTACTTCTGAAATGTTCAGCCAGACAAAAATAATGCATATATTTAATTTCCATAATGGCATAACTTTCCATTATAGTCTATAAAATATTTACTCCTTTTCAAAGAGACCTGGAAATGCTTTTTCCCCTCATGTATATACACAAACACATCAATACACATTTGCGCAATCAATTTGCAACATTCAAAGAGTCAGGCAACATGTAAAACAGCAATTCATACATTCCTGTTGCAGGCTCAGTGGCTAATTTGCCTGCATCCCTTATAGGGGGTAATCTGGTTTTAGAAAAATGAGCCTGAAGACTGAATTTTCTTCTATAATCTGTCAGAGGAATGTCAATCGAGCACTTGATGAAAGTTACAAACACCCTGGAAGAAAACAAGTCTCCCCTGACAGGCCCAAAAGTCGGTGACAGAGAAAGCAACATGGTTAACACCTATTTGTTCACATCTCTGCTATCCATCTGGCCAAAACCCAGTCTTTTTACCTATTCAAAAGAGAATGCAAAACAAAGGCAATTCTCACATATGTGGCTATTGCAGATTTTTATTATTTAATCCTATAGTCACGTACTTACTTAAATTTATTTAACAGTCAAACACTGGCACCGAAGACCAAGGTTTATGTACTGTTGGTGTGATGTCACATTTTTTCTGGCTATGGCCTTTACTCATGCTACCAATAATCCAGCTCATTTAGTGACATTTAAAGGTGAAAGGATTATCATTCACAAATCATATAACACCAGATTAATGAAATGCCTTTGCTCACATCTCCCAGTAAACTACTGTGAGTTAGGTGTTGTCAACACTTGTAGTGCACCTGTATTGCTGACACACCACGCCCTGTGTCACTGCTCTTCTGGCTTGACTGGCTGGACTCTGGAGAGATGCAGCTGCCATTTTGCTGACCACTCTCTCCAATGCTGCCTGTGATCCCACTGGAGCTGTGAGAGGACCCTGGCCGTCCACTCTGATGCCTGTCACTGTGGGATTTGTCCTGGAAGCTGCAGCCGTTTTGTCCTCTGTCCGTAGCCATAGACCCCTTCTGGCACGTGACCTCCATGAAATCAGAAAATTCAATTTCTCTCCTCTGGTGTTCAGTCAGTTTTGACCTCTTTGACAGTTGGCTTGGGGAGGTGTGCTGGTCCCCATAGTGATCTGCTTTGGGTCCATTGTTGACTGGAAATGTCTCTACACAATGCTGTTTGGAGCTCACTGAAGCCTCTGCACTGCAAACCCCTCCATATTGTCTGAAGCTAATCTTCCTGGCAGTATCTGGGCTGTCTCTCACCATTTGTTCATGCCTTGGGTTGGGCCTCCTTTCCAGGTCTGGGGATCTACAATCTCCCATGTACTGAGGGGGCTGGTACCGGTGGAGTGTGGGGCTGTGACCATGTAAGAGCTCTGCCTTCTGTTTACGAGGGTCTCGTATAGGGGATTGGTTTACGTCCTTGCTGTGTAAACTAGTCCTGTGCAGCCTGGAGGGAAGGGCAGGAGACCCTACATCATGGAGGGCTTGTGGCTGTGCAGTGCTACCATCCCTCTCCTCTCTTCTTAGAAGTGCTGGTGATTCCACATCCCTTGCCTGCAGATGCAAAAATTCACTCCTTGAAGTATGTCCAGTCATTGGAGACTCACTGCCTGTCTGAGAGTAGTCATGGAGAGGAATGTTCATGCTAATTGGGGTCTGTACTGGGGAACATTGACTCTCTGAGCGATTGTGATGCTGAGTTTCCCATAACTTACTGACTTTTGCGGAGCTGTCCACATCTACTAATAAAGCAGGAGATGAAGACCTCCTGGCCTCCATAAAAATGGTGGACAGTTTTGTGGCTTCCTCTGCTAACTTGCGAGCCATCTCGGGACTGTTAGCTGGAGAGATATTTTTTTTACCACTTAGCTGGTTCATCCCATCAACCTGCCTAATTGGAGAACTTGCAAGATTGAAGTTGACCTTGTGGACTGAGTGAGGGCTGTTGCTTGGGTCATGGGTTGAAGACTTGTCTTGTAGGATCTGAGTTGGCTTAGAAACTGTTCTGGGAATATCAGAGCCTATACACTGGCAATGTGTTGAACTTCCTTGGGACCTATCAGTGGAAGCAGGAGATACAGATATAATTTCTGGCCTAGCATGGACAGAAAGATGGTCACTGGCAGGGCTTCGTGGCAAAGAACAGCTTGATCTGCACATTTCTGGGTCTGTTAAAGAGGCGCTCGGAAACATACTGGCAACGCGCACTGGGACAGGAGAACCACACCAGGACTGCCCTTGAGATTGTTGGTTGTACCTTATACTGTCAGGCGCATTGGCCACTTTGCGGCGTAGCTCTTGGGAGCCAAACTCCTCCAAGGCCCGATGGGTGGCAGCTCTGGCAATGGAGTCAAGAGTGGCACAGCGGAGATTTGGGGATGGAACCTTTTGGTCTCCTGAAGGCAGACTAGGTGGCTTTTGACTAGAGGTGCAGAAGGACTCTCTACCATCGGGCCATATGGGGTCACTGAGCCTCTTCTGGAAGTGCATAGGCACAGACCTCTCCTCTAAAGATCTAGTGAAGGGATTAGTGGAAGTATCTGGTCCACTTTGGCAAAAGGAACTGTGGGGACTTCTGACAGACTTGATGCTGGCTTTCTCAATGTAGCTGAAAGTCACAATGGACTTCTTTCCATCATCCACCTCGGGCACTTCAGAGGACCTGCATCCCCAGTTAGGGGTGCAGGGGGAAGTGGCTCTTCCAGTGGATGCTGGGGACTGGGGGCTCCGCATTAGACAGCAGTCAAATTCTGAGGAATGGGCACGCAAGAGTGAGGTAGCACTACAGGTTCCAGGCTGAACAGGGGAGTGGAGCTGATCTACATTGTCATACTGCAAGCTCTGCCTGTGAAAAGGAGAAGGCCCAGAAAGGTCACCCGTTGGGTGCACCTGGAAACTGACTGAGTGTCGGGATGGTGACCTGGAAGGGGCAACACTGTGACTGCTACTGAACTCCCTCTGTACAGTCTGAGGGGTGCTCGGTGAAGAGGAACATCTGTGCTGGGGAACAACATCTGCTCCCTGAAACACAGCTGGGTTGATGATCTCCATGTTTCCAACCCTGTGCGCTTCTTCCTCTGGAACTGACCTCACTTCTACATACAACTGGAGGATTTTTCCAGCTTGGGACATGGTGTGGCCAGCCTTCAGATCTACTGCGTTCTGTTTTGCCTTTCCAAAAATTTGCACTGTTTTGTGGGTTCCCTTGGGCCTTACAGCTCTTTTCAGTGTTGATGTGTACCCTGTATATCCTGTGGTGCTGTGGGTTGTGTCAATGCCTTCAGGGGCTATGCGGTGATGACGGGCTAGCCAGGGCTCCCTCTCCAACACGTCCTCTTCATACTACCTGTGAGCCAGAAATGGTGAAATGCATCAGCATCTGGACACAGCATGTCTTGTGCTATTCACTGCACATGATAAGCCTTTTGCACTTTTTACTGGTACTCAGTCTATAAGTGAATAGAATTAAGGGCCACCTCAGAGTGGATTAGCAGTATCAGAGAGTGTAGGAGAGTAAGAGCAATGACATAAGCTTTGTGACAGGTAAGACCCAGGGTTAATCCTAAATCCTTCCTTCTTCCACTCCCACTCGCTGTCCACAAGACATCTGCACAAACGACAGACTTTGAGTAAATATGGGAAGGAACGCTAAAGTGATTTCCAACAAATTCAGCTTTCTTTGATAATTTTTTTTTTCCTGCTCTTCAGGAAATCTTTTTGCTATTGACCATTAGTAAAATTAAAATGTGAAAATAAAAGATGTAACTGCAACAAGTGCCAAATAATTTAAAAAACAATAGAAATAACACATACATTGTTTTATATAAAAACAGAGGAAAATGTGTGACAAAATATAGAAAGTCAGTTCCAAGTTCCAGAGGCCAAGTCCCTGCAATGGCATTAGTGGTGTGAAAGTTATGCTGGTTCAAGGCATGTATAAGGGCAGAAAGAAGTGTCATAATTTAAAAAATATATAAACTATGTATCTCAGCAGGGATTTGGTGTAGCATTAATGAGCCTGAACTGCTTCCCTAAAATATATTAAAGTGAAACTGGATCACAAGGCTAGATAAAAGTAACTGTTAAAAAGTTAAACTTTCTGTTCTGGGGACGGTAATAAAATCTGAAGACTGTACTTCAGGGGACATAAGGAGCACATATCAGATCAATGCTACAGTACAGTAATTTAGGGGGCCCAACTGTACATCAGACAAGGTGCAATTAGCACCAATTACAGATCTCCTGTTCTTATGCTTTGCTCCAACAGATGAAATCCAACACTGATTCTAGCATAGTACACAGTATTCTTTAGCCTCCCCTTATTAGTAATAGCAGAATCATTTCTTTCATTCATTCAGTTTCAAAACATTTATCCAGTTATGTTCAAGAGGAGGCCAGAAATTATCCAGTACAATACAGGTCACAGGGTGGATAAACCACAGGCGAGGTACCAACCAATTCATGCCATGCCCTAACACATGTACTGTCACTCAACAGGGACCAAGGGACCATTTAAAGTCAGGTTACCTTAACCATATCTCTGTAGAGTGGGAAGAAATGTACACAAACACCAGAAGATCATGAACACTCTGCAGATGACAATCAAACAAATTGTGGCTGGATTCAAATTCAACACCCCAGAGGTCTGAGTCTGCAATGGTGCCCAAAGAGTTTTTACATTTTACAGGCACTGTTACAATATTAGGTACATATTTAGTTGGTAAAATCCTCTTTGTATTTTACTTGCAGCAAACCGTATAACCTACTGCATAACTAACTAATAAAATGACAACTATATTAACATACAAAGAAATTCTGGGTGCAGTAGTTCCAACTTTCTTTAAATCAGTTTTGAGAGAGAATGACAAATTGAGCACAGCCTTGCTTTATAATAGACATTTAATGTGTATAACCAAGCTCACCTACAAATTAAACTTGTAATACAACACTTTGATTATAATTATTGTATAGAACTTTTTTATTTGGTTTAAAGACATTTGTGTATTTTAAAGCTATATATTTGTATAATAATTTATGTATATATTACATAATGTATGAGAAATATGACAACTTCTGAGTGTTCGTGTAACCACTAGTGCAGGAGCCCCATTTCATACTAAAAAGATGAGTGCAGAGACGTCATGAAGCACTGAAGGTCCGGCTAGAGGATTCATTCTGTGCACAGCTGAGAGAGGCTTCTTTAAACACAAGAAGGTAACAAAACCAAGCACTGGACCTACAGGCACAAACCCAGGACTTGATCCATTTCTCTGATAATTTGTACTGAAGACACTCATGAGTATTCAGGTGAGAAAATGTATGACTGGCATGCTAATGGTTCAGTAAGATGAGATAACTGTAACATGCTAATGGTTCAGTAAGCTGAGATAACTGTAACATGGTAATGGTTCTGTAAGCTGAGATAACTGTAACATAGTAATGGTTCAGTAAGATGAGATAACTGTAACATGGTAATGGTTCAGTAAACTGCGATAACTGTAACATGCTAATGGTTCTGTAAGCTGAGATAACTGTAACATGGTAATGGTTCTGTAAGATGAGATAACTGTAACATAGTAATGGTTCTGTAAGCTGAGATAACTGTAACATGGTAATGGTTCTGTAAGCTGAAATAACTGTAACATGCTAACGGTTCAGTAAGCTGAGATAACTGTAACATGGTAATGGTTCAGTAAGCTGCGATAACTGTAACATGCTAATGGTTCTGTAAGCTGAGATAACTGTAACATGGTAATGGTTCTGTAAGATGAAATAACTGTAACATGGTAATGGTTCAGTAAGATGAGATAACTGTAACATGGTAATGGTTCTGTAAGCTGAGATAACTGTAACATGGTAATGGTTCAGTAAGATGAGATAACTGTAACATAGTAATGGTTCTGTAAGCTGAGATAACTGTAACATGGTAATGGTTCTGTAAGCTGAAATAACTGTAACATGCTAACGGTTCAGTAAGCTGAGATAACTGTAACATGGTAATGGTTCAGTAAGCTGCGATAACTGTAACATGCTAATGGTTCTGTAAGCTGAGATAACTGTAACATGGTAATGGTTCTGTAAGATGAAATAACTGTAACATGCTAACGGTTCAGTAAGCTGAGATAACTGTAACATGCTAACGGTTCAGTAAGATGAGATAACTGTAACATGCTAATGGTTCAGTAAGCTGAGATAACTGTAACATGCTAATGGTTCAGTAAGCTGAGATAACTGTAACATGCTAACGGTTCAG